>VZUI01024712.1:0-10623 GCA_013401135.1 Cettia cetti | reverse complement strand
GAAAGGAAAGGAAAGGAAAGGAAAGGGAAGGGAAGGGAAGGGAAGGGAAGGGAAGGGAAGGGAAGGGAAGGGAAGGGGGAAGGAAATTTCCATTGATTTAAAACTTCCAGGGGAAAAATTCCTTTTTGAAAGGTCTGTCACACTTGTCTACCCAGTCAGATGGAGTTGGCTTGTCTGTTAGTTTATGTGTAAAGGAAAATGAATTGTGTTGCTTTTCATGTTTAATAATGTTTAAAATGTTTCTCTTTCCGCAAATGCCCACATAAATCTATATTTCTACCTCTGAACTGATTTAAATCATGTTCTGATTAGACTGAGTGCCTTTTAGATATGTAGCTTGAATCATAAATATAAAAGCAACCTCTGCCATTGTCTACAGACAAGATGGCTAAGCTACTCGCATTGGCGTTTTGCATGACAGGGTCTCTGTAGTTCATGATTGCTGGGAGCAAACTCTGCTGAGCAAGACCTTGTTGAAGAGCAGCAGAATTCTTCATCCCAATGGGGACTAAACCCCAAGGCGTGGAACACCCTTAATTCATTTTGTAGCCCGCGCTATTTAGAGGTGAGCTGTCACTTAGAGAAGCAGACCTGAGGTCAGCCCTGTGGCTAGTATCTGTGGAGAAGCTTTTCAGCCTGGAAACTTTTCTCTGCAGAAATATTTCAGTGCTAAGGCATGTATGAAGATCTCTCGCAGCTCCTGTGCAGCACAGGAAACCTTTGTCCCACACATCTTGTAAACGCGGCGGGGGGCCACCATTGTGCTGTGCATCTTCTGAGCACCGCGGGAGGAGGCTTTTGTCTGACACAGTGGGCAGGCACTGTAGGAGGGCACCTTTGTCCTGCACAGCCAGTAATCGCTCTGCAAGAGTGAATTATAGTGATTGCAGAGCTCTTCTCTCTCCAGACACTCTGCTTTCAGACACAGTTTGTCAGCCTTCCTAGGAGAAGAGATGCTTTTCCTGAGTGGAAGTAGAAGACAGTGAAAGTGCCTTTGAATGTGTGTGTGCGCAAATGGCCTTCAGGATCATTCACGTGGTCATATTGCATGACCACCCCTGCAGGCACTCTTCCCAGTTGCAATCTTTGCTTTTCCTCTTCCCTTTTTTTCCTACTCCTTTAGGCTGCCCTCTTAATTATTATTTCTTTGTTCCTTCTTATGTTTGTACTATCTCCTATTCAATATGCTATTCCTATATTCAGTATCTATGCCCTCAATATTATTTCAGATGACTAATAACCACATTTAAAAGACTTGAGCCCTAATACCAATCCCTCTGGAACTTCACAGGTATATTTTCAACCTCATATTATTACTTATTATTTATCTTCTCAAATGCTTTAACCACTTCACCAAAAGTGTGTCAGCATCCATTTCCTGGAATCTGAGATAATGTACAATGGGAAGGGCATAACTCTGCATCTGTGATTGGGATGGGATGGGATGGGATGGGATGGCGTGGCGTGGCGTGGCGTGGGGTGGAGTGAGGTGAAGTGAAGTGAAGAGGTAATGAGGTGAGATTGAGGTGAGATGAGATATGAGCTGCTGAGTCTGGACCCTGTAAAGATGTGATGTGTACTGCAGCTGCTGGTAGACATGCTGCTGGCAGCTAGAGCCAGCACAGGCATGGCAGCCCACATTCGGGAGCTGCGTTACCGTAGATCTCAAGTGATCGGTGGCCCCTTGACTGGCAAGCAACAAATTTGCAAGTGAGAGATAGGAGTGACCACAGCCCATTAGAGCAGTGAAGGTCATAATCCATTTAAGTGATTACATTGGTTCCCACTGCCCCAAGGTTGCCAGGTTGACTTATGTGGAAAACACAGCAGTGGAGAAGTTTCTCACTTGCTGATTTTTGTTATTCATCAAAGTTTGAGTTTTATCTGTCCTTGTCAAGTTTGAACCTGTTGTGTCTGCTGTTATCCTAAAGATGCTTGTGATTTTTTATAATGTTGATCACTTTCTTTACTGGTATCAGACATGAATTTTATGTGTGGTAGTTAGTTTCAGTTAATCTTCCTTTTCTCAAATGGAAAATTTTTTTCTTCTCATCCACACCCCAGTCCTCTGGTGCCTACCTGATTGTGTATGAATTCTCAGAAATAATTGCCAGTAGTCCAGCAAGTTCATTAACTGATTCCCTGAAGACCCACATATGCATGTCATCCAGACCTGATGATTTGTATATTAAATTTTAGAAAATATTCCCTTACCTTATTTTTTGTATCAACAACTGTATTGGGAAGTATTCATTATTTCTTATTATATATCACTTTGTGGTGCTTGGTAAATTGATTCTGGAACTTGTTCACTGTTTCACTGTCATTACTCGTTTCACCTCACACATTATTGTTTCCACCATCCCTTTGGAGCTCCTTTCCAATGATGTTACGCACATCTTAAAATATATATTTCTCTCTACGTCTCTCCATGCTGGAAAGTGGGAGGCTGGTTTGCTTTTTGACATTTCTGTCATTTATCTCTGTGGGGCTGGGACTAGGAGGGATTTATACTGTTTTGTTCTGCAATTGTAGCCTTTGCATATTTTAGAGTATTCTAGCTGTTTCCCACACTTAACAGGTTTTTTATATATTTTCCATGCAGCTTGCTCCTAAGATTTCTCAAAGAATTAATATCTGAAATCACTACATGCTGTGCAACAGCCCATCAATTAGTACAATCTATTGAATCATGGTTTATCATCACGGCTGTTGAAATTAGTAAGCACTAAGAATATATGTCTCGGAGGACCTTGGCTTTAGAACAACTGTTTCTTATCGTCTGTCTCATAAAAATGATTCCTTCTGTCAAAAACTAGATGGCTGTTCAAGCATTTAATTTAAATCTGTGCACTACTAAATACACAATTGAGATTGCAGTTGTCAATGGTATTTTTCCTCTGGCAAAAATCTTATGGCCAAAATCTCTTGTCACCCTTAGGACATAATTCCACTTGCTTCAGCTGAATTTTCCAAGCCTTTGGTATATAAATCATAAATGCACAGTGAGTGCAATGTTAAATTTTTAGGACTCTCCCTTTAGTAGTAGTTGAATATGAATACATAAGAGCAAAATTTGACCTTTAAAAATGACTGTAAAGGGCCAAGGCAGATACTTAACAAGCTTTTCTTATTGCCGTATTAATCAAGCAAAGAATCATCATAATCTTGGAAACTAAATATCCATTGTAGTGATTTTATCACCAGGGAAATTGTTCATCTGCCAGTAAGATTGTTACTAGGAAAGGGAAAATAGGGAGTGTTAAAATTGCTTTAGACTGCTGAATCATTGAGTCCCTCTAGACTCAAAGCTTGAATTGTTTTTTGAGAAGAGTGGGTTGAGAGGAGTTGCCACAGGAAAGCTGTAGGTTAATCAGTTTCAGTAACACTAGTGAATGTGAGCATGATCTCTCCTGAGGACATGAGGAAAGTGCATGGGAGAAGGCAGGATGGAGAAAGACACAAGGAGGCTTCAGGAACTTAATTTTTTTTTCTTTTGTCTTTTTGTTTTGTTTCGTTTTGTCATTTTTTTTTCTGGTTGTTGATGAAAAAGCAAGAAAGCAGAAAAAAACCAACATATATTCACAGCCTATATTTTCATCTTAATCTAGTGGACGCTAATTCTCTCTCAAGACAGAGAATGCAGACAGGCAGAAGTGAGAGAGATGTGTTTGTGTGGGAGATGTCTGTATATGGACCAGAAAGCCACATGGAAAGGTGTTTTTCCTTCAGGGCTCAAAGCTGTGACACAGGTGTGTGAGAAGGAGGTGAAAGGCCTGTGCTGGAGTGTCCTTACAGTGTGTTAGGACAGCCTATCCCTCCATATAATCAGCTTTGGTAGATTACTTTTGTGTGCATGGTGGTAGTGGGCAGTCACAGTATACTGAGCCAAGCCATAAGCTCATGAACATGCCTGTTGAGCTGCAGGTTTTGCTAGAAAGGAAGCTTTATCCTCCTCTTGGACCACTTCTGTGTTTCCCATGTGGGGAACAAATCTTGGTAAGTATTGCTATGAGGTGTCTTACAGGGAATGGGATAGGTGAACTGTATTGGAAGCTACCTGCAGGATGGAATCATAGAAACTTATTCCTTGAGATCAGAGAATCCAACTCAGCCCAGCAATGCCAAGTCCAACACTTGATAGGATGGACTGCCTCTAGGCAAAGAGAGTTTCTACAATGATGGGTGAATTTGAAGGTGGAAAGCATTTGTATAAAAGGAGTAAGTGGGAAATTTCTGGAAGATGTAATGAATTGTCTCTGTACAATGAATGCAGAGAGGATGAGGAAAATCTGTGTGTGCACGTGATATGGATGCTCTTTGTACAAAAACATCTCTTTGTGTGGGAAGGAGTGTCTTTCCAGAGAAGGTGTTTTGGAGGATTATTTTGCTTGGATATACAGAGGGTCCTGACAGGGATATGAAGGTGGGTGTGCCACAAATGCCATGCCAGAGCAGCCATCCCGTATCCCCAGGGACTGATGGCCTTTCCATGTCCTGCAGGGACCATCATCCACCCTGGACTGTATCTCTCTCCACCTGGCAGGCTATGGCCACTGTGTCCCTCATTGTTGTCACCCCCAGATTGTGATACTGTCACAGAACTGTTGCTAGGCAACAAATGTGGTTGCCAGGTCTCAACGAATAGCTGAAGGGGAAAGTGAAGTGTTGCACCATTGTAGAGTAACCATAGCAATGACCTACTATTACAGACTAAAGAATTATCATTAACAATGTTAAAGTATCAAACAGAGGCCCAGGATCCAAAGCCTACCAGGCAGCATCTCTGCATAATTGGGTTACCCAGGAAGAGGTCCCAAGTCTTGCAAACCCCCTGGCTCCCTATCTCCATTGTCTTGGTTTTGTTTTGGGGGTTGGTGGTGGGGGAAAGGAGGAGGGGGTGTGGTTGTTTAAATAAAGCAAATGGACTATGTGTTGATGAAGGCACTTGCAAAACAATAGACGCATATGCCAAAAAAATACAGAGGTACATCTGTGTGCAGAGGGAAGATATAAACAGGAAAGGTCCACTTTACTGTCTCAATTTTATCTGTGGGAGCAGGTGCACAAAGGATGCCTTTGTGATGCATGAGATGTAGTTCAGATCAAGTGTTCTCTTTCACTTGAAAATCCATATGCCAGGCTAAAAGGAGTATAAAATGAAAAATAAATAATACTAAGTATGCCTGAAAAGTAGACACTTTCTTTTTCCCAAGGTAGTCCAGATAGGTGAGGTGCTTCAGTGAAGCTTTTATTAGCAGAGTTAGTTGGGATCTTATTTTCCCAGATGTGAGACATGTTGAGGATCTCTGATTGTGGTGTGGGTAGCTGTGCATGTGCATACATGTATGTTTGTGCATGTGTCTGTCTGCATGTATGTGCAGTTGCACTTTGACAGCTGCCGCAGCCCTGACCCTCCCCAGGCTCTCTCCAGATCAGCTGCAAGCAGCTGGGTGTCGTCCCCAGGTTTTGCATTTTACAGAGCATTTATCCTGTGAACTGCCAGAAAGTCACAGAACAACCCCTAGTCAAACTGTCACCTTTGTGTTTTGCAGGTACAGAACGCCATGAACTAACTTCTTGGAAGAGTTTTCCATCTGTTTTCAAGTTCTTCAGTGAAGCTGTAAAGGCGAAGAACAGCTTGGTGAAACCAACCCCAACACGGCGCTCCAACAGGATAAAATATGAGGAATTCTAAAATGAGGGGAGGAAAAAGCCCACCACCACCAATGTCTTTGCTGCTTGTTTTCTGCAAGGAGTCTCCCAGCCCCTCATTAGATTGTTTTCTTCCTAGAGCACAGGGTCGTGATGTATACATCTAAATAGCGTTTTGCATTATTTCTAGATGAGTGCAACTGTCAAAGCAATATGGGCTCACTGGTTGTGCTTCCTGTGGGCTGTAACTTGAATTTTGTGCTGCCCATCAGTGTGCAGATTAAGGCTGACAATGGTACTGCATAGTGCAGCATGGTGCAGCTCTAATTGCCCTGACATAGCCCTGCACCAAGCTGATGCCAGAATTTAACAGCTTCATCGCAGTCCTGTCGCCTGCAGGATTTTTTGCAGCTTCCTTCTATTTTAAGACAGAACAAAATATGAATTACTCTTTTTAAAAAGACGGCCCTAACTCGGACGTGTTAACCAGCCTATGATTTTATACCTAGTAGCCTTCTCCTTCTCTGGGACCAAGTAGAATTGACTTCTAACTCATTTTTCTGCTGGCATGAGTGTCCAAGAAGTTTGGCCCAGAATTCTAGAAAGGCTCCATTGTTGAAGAGATTTTCTCTTGCTAGATCAATGGCATTGTCTGTAGATCTTCTCTTCCTTTGGAAAACTCTACTTTTAAAAAATGCCTATTCATTAACAGGCTGGATGACACTGTGAAATATGATTGCAAAAAAAAAAAAAAAAAGAAAAAAGAGAGACACAGTGCATATTTTTCTGTTTATTTTTAAACACAAAAATGCTTCCTTCTTCATATGCTGGGTTTGTAATGACTTGCCATCCCATGGTTATTCCCTTTTCCCTAAACTCACTGGTTCCTCCCCATTTTCCCAGTCTCTCAGAGAGAGGTTTGCCAGCAGGGTACTCTGTGTGGGGATTTCTACACCATACGTAGAGGGTATGCGGCTGGAGCCGTAACTGTTGCATTAGGGAAGTTTTCTCCGCTAAAACTAAGGGAAAAGATGTGCTTAATAGCATGTCCAGTGAGCAAGCACTCTAATTAAGCTCCTTTGGTGTTGAAAATACTAAATTAAAGTCTGTTCTTTAATAGCTGTGCCCACCAGCAAGGAGGCACCACTCAAATATGAGTTTTGGACCCAATCCCTTCCTCTCCTCACACAGTGTGTCCAATCCTACAGCTGAGGGCCAGAAATGGTGATGGGGAGCATTAAAACGAGACAATGCCAAAGCAGGGGTACCTTCCTATGACACGGAGCAAAAATGGCAGTGCTCATAGTGAGGTGCAAAGGGAAGCCCAGCTGGATTTGGGCCTAAAGCATCCAAGTGGGGGGCTCTCAGCACCTACGGAGCACTTACATCCCTACCTGTTCATACTGGCAGCAGGGCTTTGCTTCCCCACTCCTGCTTCCTCTCATCTGTTGCATTTAAGTAGTGCCCTTGGGGATAGGTGCTTGCAGCAAATCCCCGGGGCTGTGGGGGAGGTGTCAGGCTGTGCCTATGTGGAGGGAAGTGCCTGGCATATTTTCTTCCTGGGGGGAACCTGCTGCTGAGGGAAGAGGACTGCACCCAGCTTCCTCTGGTATTCAGCCTCCACACTAACTCCCAGTAGGAGGATTCTGCTGTGGCCAGCCTAATCCCCCTCCCCAGGCCCATGTCCACCCCGGCCCCCTGGACCCTGTGTGTTTAAGGGTAAGGCAAGAGTTCACGTGGTGTGGTTGGGGTGTCTGTGCTTCATCCCACACCCAGGGAAGATGCAGAAGCCAGGGAAATTTGCACACGAACACATCAGACCTGCCACTCCTCATCTCTGTGAAAGTGAGATGGAGTCTCTAGGGTGCCCAAATATTGGAGGAGCAGATCTATTTTTTTAACTGTTGATGAGAAACAAACTACAAACATTTTTACTGTAACGCTTATCATTTTCTAAAGAAGTTTTCTTTACCATGCTCTGGGCCCAGCTCACATTTGCGCTCCTGTGGGGGAGCTAAAGAGCAGAGGGGATCCTCACCACTGATACTGCTCTGCTTGCAGTGAACAAAAAATAAATATGCTCTCTTCTCTCCTTCTTGCACACTTTGTGTCCTTGCACTGAGCTCCACAGGAGCCGCTGTCTCTCGTGGGTAGGGTGGGGGCTGCAGGGGCAGCAGCTCCACCAGCCTCAGAGTACAGGCAGGGGTGGGGCAGGTGTGTTTGCAAACAGGACCCCGTAGGGTTGCAGGGTTGCGGCTGGAAGGTGTGAGCAGGGCGTGAGGAGGGTGAGGCTTGTTTGTGCCATGGAGTGGGCTGCATGTCAAACCCTGTGGCGCAGCCCATATGAGCATGGGCTTCTGTCTGCACATCCCACAACATCCATGGGAAGCCACGTAGGCAAGTGGGCAGCACCATCCTCTCCCCTTTAGCTGTTCAGAAACATGAAACCATTTAAAAATACACCAAGAGAGGAGTTTTTTGGGGAGGACCTTTTGCAGGGGGCCATGGGCTAGAGGTGGAGGAGGCAGCATCTCTGGCCCCAGCTGCAGAGGGTTTTTCATGGGCTGCAGAAAGGGAGGGAGCATCCTAGCATGCATGTACACATTAATGTTGCATGGAAAGGTGGTAATGGTAACCCAGCAGCACACTAAGGAGGGATGAGTGTTAATTTAGCCTATTCCTTGGGACTGATGTTTTCAAAGATGCACACCACCAGCCACTCAGGCCATGACATCTTGAGGAGACAGAGGTCTGACAGGAATCTCCTCCTGGTTTCATCACACAAAAACTCCCTGACATCTGACATGATGCAACAGCCTCTGCCCTAAGTAGCTTTGGAACTACAAGTACAAAAGTGACCAGAAAAACCGTCAAAAGCACAACATACCCCCAAACCCAAAACAACAACAGAAAACCAACAAAACTGACCCTACAATAGGATCTAGGAAAACTCCCAGCTCCTTGCCACCGAAAAGGTTTGCACACCATTGTGTGAGTCAAAATGCCGCCATTGAAGCCATGGGCCAATGAAAGCAGTGCTTCCTTGTCAATAATGGAGAGAAAGAGAGAAGTGTTAGTAGCAGAAAACAGCAGACTCCCAAACACAGCAGAGCTGTGGGGAAAAAGAAGGAAAAAAAGAGAGGGAAGAAAAGCAAAGGTATCCCTCATCTTCATCGTGCATACATGGCAGTACACTGGTTACAGTTACAGTCCTCGCAGTGTGATTCTCCTAGACTCAGAAGAAGCTGCTACTTTTCATGGAAATGTGCATTTTTCCTCTGAGAAACATCACTTATTGTGGGTAGTGGGTTTTTTTCCCCCTCTAGAAATTTCATTCAGAAGTACAAATGAAAAGTGTCACATTTCATGGAGCCACATATTGCACCATTCTCAAGTCAACCAAACCAAAAATAACCTGCCAAGAATGTGTACATCCATTGTACACCAGGGTAGAGCTGCATCTTACAGAGCGGAAGGATGTGTGTGTGTGTGTGTGTGTATGTGTGTGTGTGTGTGTGTGTGTCTGCATGCATTCATGGATATCTCGATCTCACAGGGATGTGTGTGCGCACGTGTGTGCATCCACATTATGTTGATGTACTCGACAAAGTGTGAAAAATGTACTTCTAGAAAAACTTGAAAGGAGATGTCATTTATCCTTGTATCATCATAATACCACAAATTCCACTTTTCTGTTCCATTTTGGATTGCATGTGTTTGAAAGTATTTCACTAGATCAGTGACAGCTCTTTATTTGCATAATTATATGCTCTGGTCTGAAGAGAAAACTAACCCCCAAATTTCATGGGTCACCAAACTGCAACAATCAATGTTTTATCACATATGCTAAGCAAAACCTAAGGAGCTATATGAAGTTTCTTGTGGATTTTTTGCTCCTCAGAAAATTAAAGATGTGCCTCCTGAATAGATGCAAAATCTTTCCAAGCTCTTTGTAGCTGAATTCCATTTGAAGGGAAAACTAGAGATTAGCTCGTAGATCTGGATTTCAGACCCACTAGCATTCTTACTTCAAAGTGGATTCAGACAAGCAGCTTTGCTGCATCTCTAAATTTTGCCATCCTAAGTAATGTCATTTAAATGATGACAACCAAAAAATAAAACTAAAAGAAAAAAAAATTGTCAAATGTAAAAAATACAATCATCTCCTCTCTTATCAAGCCCGTAGTGACCAATGGGTTTAATTTCACTCTTTCTGTGCAGTTTTATTGTTTCAGCTGGGTGCTATCCCCATATAAAGATACAGATATTTGGTATATGTGGAAAACCCTTTCCTGAGCTGCAGAATCTGTTCTGGTCCATCAGTTGCACAATAACCACACGCTCCAGTTAGGACATACATACTTAGAGTTTCCTTCTCAATCAAAATGCCTTGTTATGAGGAAGGAACCTGGGGATGGGAACTGACTGGCAGTGAAGATCCCCCACCTCCTCTTCCTCCAGTGCTGCTAGAAAAGTTTAGCTCTAGTTTTAAGTCAATTATAATAAATACAATATAATAAATATAGTGCAATGGAATACAATCTAATGCAATATAATAATTCACACAGAGTACAGGAGGACCTCTCAGAAGTGTAGGTGAGCAGCACTATCCCAGGGGGCATGCCACCCACACTTAATTTCACTGCAAACAACCCACGAAAAACCCCAAAACTTTCTCTGCACTTCAAGCTGTAACTTTACTGGTAGAAGTTTGCATGGGTTGCTGCCTTCCATTTGGGTCCCTCTAAGCTCTTGGGAAGAATTAACTTTTTAGAAGGGGCCTATTTCAAGAAACAGTGATCTTCTGACCCCATGGTGGGGACTGTGCATTGTGTGGGTTAAGAAACTGGAGAGAAGCAGAATTTCTGCTATCCTATTTTTTTTCCCCTTCTTCTTTCTTTTTTTTTTTTTTTTTTTTTTTTTTTTTTTTTTTTTTTTTTTTTTTTTTTTTTTTTTTTTTTTTTTTTT
>VZUI01024706.1:0-62400 GCA_013401135.1 Cettia cetti | reverse complement strand
TGGATTTAATACTTTTTTTTTTTTTTTTTTTTTTTTTTAATGTATTTGACCTTGTCAGGTAATCTGTAGTTTGAGTGGAGTGTGAACATTTGCTAGCTCAGAATTGCTACAAATTTGCAGCACCTAGGAAGGAGGGAAAATGGCTCAGGTAAAGGTGATGAAAGGGACTCTACATGCAAGACCTGTGTTTGTTCCAAGATCTGTATAAAGCTACTGGGATTGGAAATAGCTGTTCTGCTGTAAGCTTCACTTGCAACCTCCAAAAATAAAAGCAAAGTGCCTTTCATAAAGAATTAAAGCAGTCATCTCTCCTGAGCCACCAGGGGCAATAAAAGTAACGGAAGTGAAAGAGTTAAAAGAGTTGAAGAGCTTATCACATGCTCTTGTTTGGGGCAATGTTCACTTTCACTTTGCCGGGACACTCCAGCTGATCTTTGTTGTGATGGCACTTGGGGCAGTGAGCCCACCTGGGACAAGGCTGAAGAACCAAATTCGTGGTTTGATGCATGCTTACCTTTGATCTTGCCCAGCAAGTAAGCAAAGGGAAGAGGAAAGAAGAAAGGAAGAAACATTAAACCCGTGGCATGCTGGCTCAGCACCTTTCACACCGTAAGCTTTGAACTGTGCACACAACTTGTGCACCTTATCTGCGCTTCGCATTCACAGCTAGCAAAAGTGCCTTTGTGTCATTGTCCAGCTTGTCCTGCAACAAGTCATTCTGTGAGCACTATGAATGCAAAAACCAGCTCTAGAGGTGAGAAAGAAGCCTCAGGAATAAGGAATGAGACCCTGGAAGAGCGTGGCTGCTTGGGAGAGGCCAAAAGGGGACAGGTGATCCGTGTTGCCTATGTGATTGCAGCCCTAGACCTGACCTTTCTCTTCATGCAGATGGGAGTTATGCCTGTGAGTATGGGTTCTCTTGCTTCACAGCACATTTCCTTCAATGCCAGGCTCTGTAATTTTCCAGAAAAGTCAGTAGTTTTTAGCAGGAAAGAGGAAAGGTATCCTTGAAACTGAAAGGAATACTTGGTATTCTTACCATACAGACAGGCTGTGTCTCTGTCCAGGGTACACCCAGACCATAAAGCTGCTTTATTACTTGGGCTGCAGTAGCACCTAGAGCCCTTTCCTGGCCTGAGGGCTGTGGATGAAGCTGATGTAGTTTGTGTCTTCTTGCATGGAGCGTGAGAGTGACCCATCCAGTGGCTATCAGGAAGCAGAGGTTTCAGATCAAAGGTGGGTGTTTCTAAGTGTATAATTAACCAGCTCAGTGGGATTCATTGCTTCTCACTTTTCTGTCTTTTTCAGACTTTTCTGTCTGATTTTAGAGAATCAGTGAGAAATTTGGTTGGAAAAGACCCTTAAGGTCATTGAGTCCAATCAGAAACCTAACACTGCTAAGTCCACCACCAAACCATGTCCCTGAGTGCCACATCCACACATTTTTAGGATACCTTCAGCGATGGCAATTCCACCACTTCCCTGGGCACTCTGTTCCAGTGCTTGACAATCCTCTCAGTGCAAAAACATTTCACAATATCCAATCTAAACCATTTCCTGGCACATCTTGAGGTCATTTCCTTCTTGTCCTATTGCCAGTTACTTGTGAGAAGAGACTGACCCCAGCTGGCTACCGATCCCTTTCAGGCAGTTGTAGAGAGAGATAAGGTCTCCCTGCAGCTCCAGGTTAAACAAAACATGACACAACAAAAACAAGAAATAACTGCCCATTAGCTCTTCAAGGCATGCATCTGTGTCTTTTGCAAGCTCAGCCTGTGGATGTACCATCCAGTAAAAGGAATATTTGCCCATGTTGTACTTGCATCGATTCTGGCTTGCTTGGTTAAACAACAGCTCCAAGAACTTTTCCATCATCATCTCCCAGAGGGTGGCTGGGCTGTTCCAGGTGCAGGGCCTGGAGGTAGGAAGGCATTTAAAATTTCCCTTAGCCCCCTTAGCAGCTGCTAAATATGTTCTGCTCTGTTGAACTAGAAAGGTAAATGGTGATACAAACTTGTCACTTGGTGCAAAATTGATGGTTTTGATCACATCTCCCCACCCTTCAGGGTGTGGGACAGAGAGATTTGGTCTTTATTAAGCTGCCAGTGTCTGGCCCAATGAAGATTTCCTCTATAGGGGTGGGGAACTGAAGGAAGTAGTTGTTTGTAGTGGTGATCCTCTCCACACAGATATTAAGATGTTTGTTCATAAATATAGCATGCTTCTTTTTCCATTTATTTGGTTTGGGTGTTTCTGATTTTTTTTTTTTTTTCATTTTTAGTATATGGCAAAGAGCCTAGGTTTGGATTCAGTGGGGTTTGGCTATCTCCAGACTATCTTTGGTGTCCTCCAGCTTGTGGGAGGTTACATTTTTGGAAGGTAAGTGAGAATGATTCTCATGACCCTTTACATAGCTGAAAAAGGCCAGGCATTTTTACACTTTCATAAAAACCATTTAGTTCTGGTTTGTGGTTCTGTTGAAATGTTTGAGTATTTCATAATGAGCAAGGGAAAAATAAATGCTATTATTAGAAATACTGCAGCATAGAAACAGCCTTTATATTAACTTAGCTACATTTTAATGACACAGATTTAAGTGTAACAATATCCTGGGAATGGGCTTAAAACACCAGAGTCCTCAGAGCCCAGGTCCTAACAGCTTAATCCTGCAAATGTTTTATAGCCATGTGTAACCTTAGAAATGTCTTGTGACTGGGAAACAAACAAACAAACAAAAAACCCAAACAAACAAAAAAATAGGGTATTTATTGATGGTAAGTAGAGCTGTCAATTACAATAATTGAAGGTTGTGTCATTTCATCAGCTGAATCTTCATCCATACTGAGTACAAATTTCAACTTGCATGGACCTTTAAGAACTCCTAAGAATCTTTTAAGAATATCTATAAACTCAGCTATCAAAATAACAAAAGAGAGGAAAAGACTTGGGTTTTTTTGCCTCTTTACCCCTAGGAACAGGCTTTCCTCTTCCTAATGAAATGTAAATAGCCCTAAAAACTTGAGTCAGGGGAGAATACATTCCTAAAGACTAGGAAAAATAAAACCTTGAAAGATATGTGTAATTCAGTGACAGAAAACTAAAATGAGACTGAGAAAATCTAACTTCTCTTCTGCATCCTGCTACTGATCAACAAATTAATAAATGGATAGGGAGCTGGTGCGTGCTTCAGTTTACCAGCAGGGAATTTACTTTTCTGGCTGATGTAGACTGGGAGCTCTACAGGATCCTCTGGTATGTGGAGTGTGGCACTTTGAGGATCTGATATCAGCCCTTGGACACATTTTCAAGTAAATAACAGCAGTGTTCGATTCTACATTACTGCTTGGCAGAAAATGCATTTCTAAGAGTGGAGATGGTACAAAGGGCCTGCTTTTAATGCTTTTCCTATTAATACACAAACCTAGAGCATTTCTGTCCTGAATCTGGTGCCATCTGAAATCTAGTTCTCCTCCGTGCACGTCATTCACTAATATCCAGAATCACTGCTGAAGGGAAGGGAAATGGCAAGCCAGAATCTGAGACTGAAGGTGTCCTTTGCCAGACTGAAGCCAAAATTTGCAATGTAGGTTTGAGATAAAAAAAGATTTTTCTAGGCATGAGACTTCTTTGATGTCAGCGTAGGGACAGATTAAATAGAAAATAGGAAAAATGAGAGAATGTGTTTCTTAGCTCAGTTTTTCATGCTCTTGCTTGATGCCCCTAAACAGGCATGAAAAGATAAAGCACTGTCTTTAAAGTAACAAAACAAAAAAATCCCCACACCAACAATGTGTAATGATTTGTGGTCTTTAGGTTACAAACAGCAAATGTAAACTGCCCTGACATACATGTAAACAGAGAAGTTTTGACCTGTACCTCTCCCTCAACACAAGGCCTTTTAATTAGTTAAGCTTGTAGAACAATTGTTTAAGTTTGTAGACCAACCCTGGCATTTTTAAGGGGTCTTTCCTCTTAATTTAAGCACAACTAATTGCTGTGCAAGGTGATGTTCATCTGCTAACTGTAACATGCAGCTTCAATAAAGTGAAGAAAGGAGGAATTGCAATGAGAAACTCTAAGACCTGGTTTATGGTCATCTTAGCCTCTGTTGGTCAGAACCCTTTCTGTGGTACTCTCAGACTTTGTCCAACTTAAGTTTTTTATGCTTTTTGGAGTTGAATTACAGTGAAGAGTTGGAGCTGGGTCAAAACCTGATCTGACTGGGGTTTTTGCCTGTTTGTGTTTTGGGGCTTGGTGGGGTGGGGGGGTGCTGAAGTTGTTTGTTAGTGTGTTTAGTTGTAGTGTTGTTTTTCCCATCAAATAGGAGCAAAATAGATTTTTCTTTTCTTAACCTAAATAGAAAACTGACAACCTTGTGCCATTTTTGTACCAGGTTTGCAGATCAGTTTGGTGCCCGAGCAGCCTTAATTCTTTCCTGTGTATCTGGAAGTGTCTTCTTCCTGCTGATGTCCCTCTCCACCAGCATCCCCATCCTCTTCCTCTCCAGGCTTCCAGGAGTGTTCATGCATGGGATACCAGGTAAGGTCAGCCAGGGATGAGTAGCTTTCCAAATTGCTTTTGCTCCCTGATTCCTCCTCTTCTTGCTTGTTTTAGTGGAACTCAACAGGTTCAACAGCATGAAGGAAGGCAGGAGGAACATGTAATGCTCCTCAGGGGTGAAATGCTGGGAACATGATGCAGCAGGTGTGCTGGCTGTGGAAAGTAGTGCTTATTAGTCTGAGTTCCAGGCCCATCTTCCTCTATAATCTTGAGGAAATTGTTTGGCCTTGATGATCCAGACATGGATGCAAGTCACTTGCTGGAAGCAGTGTTATCCCAGACTTTCCAGCAGCCTTCTTGCAACCAGGGTATTTTACACAAAAGTTTTTCCCTTTCTCCTGGTAAAATGGGCATCTTGGTAAAAATTAAACATTATTACAAAAAATACCTTCCATTACCCACCAAGCTGTTCTGTTTTGGCTGATGTTTCCTATATTTTTCATGTAAAAAACATAACCTTCAGCTACTAGAAGTCCATGTAGCTCATGCAAGAGGAATCAAGTTGATAATGCTTCCTGTCACTTGTGAAGTGGTTTATTTGAGTGGTTTGAATGGTTCTGTTTCTCATGACTGGTGTGTGTTGTGTTCAAAACTGATGGACTATGAGGCTCCCAGGGGAGAGTGACAGTGCTTATTTGGAGGCCCTTTTCCATGCAAAGTATGAAAATCAAAAGCTGGGGAAATTGCCTCTAACCAGGAACCAGCCCAGAAAAGTTTTAATTGGAACCACCTCCCCTTGCAAAAAAACCAAAAAACCCCACAAACAAACAAACAAAACCACCAAAAAAAATCTCTTAATGGCTTAGCAATAAAACCATGGGAACTGCTGGCACATCTGCTCAAACCCTATGGCAAGGTTCTTTTAAGGGATATTTTTCCCCCTGCAGGTGCTCAGAAGGTTATTACAGATATGACTTCTCCTTCCCAACGTGCTGCTGCTTTGGGGAAGCTGGGCTTTTGCTTTGGAGTGGGCATCATTGCTGGCTCTGCCCTGGGAGGTGTTCTGTCCACCCAATTTGGGTAAGTGGCCCACTTGTTTGGTACTGATTTTGTTGCAATCATTGAGGGAGCTGCTAAGGGATATTTTGCTGCCCTACAGCTTTTGATGCAATCTTACTCCTGGTGGCAGCAGAGGACCATACCAGAACTCAAAATTTTGCTTTCCATGCTGCTTCAGAGAATACTCCCACTGTTTTCAAGGAGATCTTGTGGCAAATCTCACCTTCTGCCTGTTTAAATACATTTATAAACAAGCTGGATTGAGATGTGGATTCTGCCTTTCTCCTGATTGTCTTGGTTTTGGCACTGAGCATACTGAAAAGAAGCTTTTAGGAAATGATTTTGTACAACTGAGAAATGGAAATCAGGAGCACTATGAAACTGGTGCAGAAAGTGGTGTCTTTGGGGGATGTTCAATATAGGGCAAGCTTGGGACAGTGGGGGAAGAGAGGAGGTCTAACCCTGTCACAGCAAGATGAAGCACGCACCTGACAATTCCATGCTGACTTTCCACAGCCTGGCATATTATAGCAGGCTGCCACCTTCTCTTGTATTCTGAAGTAGGAAAGAAATGCTCAAAAGGTATGGTGTGTCAGAGAATTTTGCAGGCAGTGAAGTGCATGTGGCTGTAATTTCTTTGAAGGATTCCCCAGCATTGCTCTGGTGGGGGAAAAAAATCCCTTGGGAATTTTCAGGCTTTTGTTTTGCTCTACTTCTCTTTACTATGGATGCTTACTTCTGCAGACTCAGGTTAAAATAACTATACAGCATAGGATACAGGGTAAAAATCATTCCTATCCTCATCCTAGTGCCATAAGCTCTGTGGACTGTGTATGGTCATACATCTCCTGGGTGTTTTGCATGGGGCACAGTGCATTATGATGTGAGGGTGTCCTGTGTTGCTCTCTGAACCCCGTGGTGCATTCACATGCATTCAGGTGCTGCAGTGATGCAATTCTGTGTGTGAAATCCTTTCATAAGTTGGGTAGAACACTTTAACCTTGTGGCCTCAGGGAGCAGCCCTAAAACCTGTTGGCTGCTGTACCCTGGCAGTGTTGGCCAAGTGACACAAAACTGACCAGGAGGATTAATTTTGTAGTTATTACATGGTTACATAAAATTGGAGACATACATAATAGTAACTGACCAGTATTTAAAATGCTGGCTGAGTGCTGGTTTTAATAAGTATTTTTTAAATCAAATACAGTGATTGTAGACACTTATGTTTGAACTGAAAGTAGAATTTAACACATTTCTCAGCTTTGGTTAGATACATATATTTAAACATCGACATAGAAGTAGCATTTTTATCTAGCAAAAAATTATGGTGTTTCACTTTCCAGCGTGTGCATCAGTTACAGGTGTATAGAAAAGCAGCAGTGGGAGGGAATCTCCTGTTTCATTTAATTAGTCAGGGACATTGACTCGAAGGCAGTCTAGCTTTTGGGTGTTAGGACTTGGCTTCCAGGCTCCTCGCACACTTGGAAAGCTGCTGGACCTTAAGCTTTGTGTCTGCAGCACAGCGCTGAGAAGAGCAAACCTTGTCCGTAATTATGGGAACGTAAAGCACCTGCAGGTGGAGAACCACCCAGCTCTTGTCTTTCCCGGGCAGGGAATTGTTTCCCTCTCTCCTGCGGAGGGCAGCTGCGGCCCGCTGTTCCTGCCTGGCAGCCCTGGGTCAGGAATGGGGAAAGCAGCCTGTCTGCTGCCAGCATCTGCCCTTCTCCGTGAGGATCTGTGCATCCCTCTGGAAGGACGACAGGAATTTGTTAGCGCGGGACGAGCTCCACCGTGCTGGCAGCGCCCTCCCTGGCACCCTGATATGCGGAGAGGGTTGATGCCATCTGATGGACGAGAAAGCCGCTCTGGGTGCCGGGTAGCAACGTTTGCTGCAGCCAGACCCCGCTGTGCTTAGCTCCTCTACCAGATTTCAGTGCAAAGATCAGAGGAACAATCCACCGGGCTCTAGTGTTTTGGCTGACACGGGCGGAGAGCAGGAATTCAGCTGGCAGCAGCTCTGTGCCACGGAGGGCTCCCAGAGCATCGCATCCCCGCGGCTGTGTCTGCCGCAAACACCCGCAGGGAAAGGAGGGCCTGCTGCCTTATGGACGTGCCCCAGGCTCCTTGGCCTTGCTGCTGCATCCCACAGCCTGGCTGCTAATCCTCCCTCCCCGTTTCCCACACGTGTACACGAAGGCTCCAGCTGTACTTGGAGCTGCAGAATCACTTCCATTTTTTTTTTTTCTTCCCAGAAGAATGACCCAATCACCTCCCATTGAAAAGAAGCGTTTCTGCTGTGTCATGGAAGAGCAAAGCTGGAGATTTCTGTCCGTTCTGTGTTCTTTGCTTTCCCTCACCACAAAGCTGGCCAGCATTCCCCATGTGTTGTTGACAGCATTATTCATATGTTAGCAGTGCCTTGTGTACAAGAGAGGGAGTAGAAATCAGTCTCAGTTCCTCAGCTGATGTCATTCTGGTGTTATTCTTCTGTATTGTATTTACCATTGATGTATTTGACCTAAAGAACTGGTCTGTTATTGTTTTCATTGTTAGAATAATATTTGTCAACCCTTATTTATTAAGGGAGCCCTGGGGAAGTTGAATGTCTTGTTCTGATTTGCATGGGATTTTTTTGATGTTAGATCCTGACCTCTGCTGTTAAGCTGCAACCACTAGGCCAGCCCTTCCTCTTCTCTTTAAAGGACTACATTTTCCTCCCATGTTTTCCAAAACTTTGCTAGTCAAGCAAATTTCACTACCTGAGGATGAAGTATAAGCCAATTTATTAACACAAACAGTCATAATCTTAACCATTTGAAAAGTATTTTCATTTTTGTATGCTTTTTTTATTTCCTTAATTGGTGTTTTCTGGTAATTGATCAGTTGGGTCAGGATTGTGGATAAAAAAATACCTGTCTTGAAAATAACTCCTGTAGTTCAGCTGAGGGCTACACAGGTTCTTGGAGAGTGCAAACTCCCTAACAGTTCAGTCACCTTTTGTGAATAAGACAAGGAGTTCTGTTTGCACTCTGCAGAGGCTCTCTCTCCCTGTACACTTTCTGCAAAGCTGTTCTGGGACCACTTGCTGCAGGTGAGTTCACCCCTAAAGAAGGTGATTTGGTGTTTGCAATGGACTTCTGTGGCAGCCCTGTGGGTGAAAGGTGAAAGCAGACAGCTGGATTACTTTTCATAAGTGGAAAGATGAGTCCAGGTAGTTAATTGCAGCGATTTCTTATTTTCTTCTGGGGCTGTGATTAATTACATTTGGCTGTTTTATTCTTTCCTTCTAACAAGGCCCTAGAGAATCTCTGCTGCATGACTCAAGAATTGTTTGCTTTCTATGGACACTGAGACATTTCTTCATTTTAGTGACTCGGCTGTAGGCTTAAATCTTTTGGAGCAATTATTCTTTTGATTACAGCAGGCTTTGGGGATAGTTTGTTGGGTTTTATTTTTTCTCCCTGGCTTTGCTGTTATCCTTCTTCCTCATAGGGAAAAGAAGGAGCTTGTTTGCCTGAAGTAGGGAATTGCATTTTTTTTTTTTTTTTCAAAAACCCATTTGAACAAAGTCCTCTGGCAGGGAATTTCTCATGGCTTCATGGCAGAGTGGAAAAACTGTGGGTGTTGAAAGGACTGAAGGTTGGGAGCTGGGAAGGCGGGTGGGAACATGGCAAAGGGTGAAAGGGTTGTGCTCCATTTCAGGACAAAGCAGGGCATTCTGCTCCTGGGAGCTGCTCCTGCTCCATTCCAGCAAAAACTATGATGTTTCTCTGCCTGGCATGATGCTGATCAGCCAAGCATCAAGGACTGGTGACGCTTGTACAGGCATTGCTTTGTCCTTTGTGTCAAGGCACTTGGGAGAAAGGGAGGTGGAGTCTGCTTGCCAGCAAGCAAGTCATCCGTGATCTGCAACATGCTCTGTCACTGCTGGTTGAGCTCTGTGGTGCCCTGGGGGGAATGGGGACAGAAGAGGAAATGGGCTGTTTGTCAAGGAGCTGATGGCTTGGGGAAGGTGTAGACACCCTCAGCTGTGGCCTTCTCTGGAAAAATAAAACAGAATCTAAAGGTTTTTTCTTATCACTTACTCTGAATGACAGCTATTTTAATTTGGAAGCCATGGCCCTGAGGTTTATCCTATCCTATCCCTGTGATAGGGGATCATGGATATTATCCTTCAACAACTTTTTAGTTCAGAAGTCAGGTCTAGGGCACTTCTGTCCTCTATTCCCAGCACCAGAGTTATCTAGGTCTGGTTACTTGTTTAACCTATTCTTGAACCTAAGAAATGCCTCAGTGCACTTTGGATGGAGTTCATCCAATCTTAGACATCTACAGGGGAGACAGCTACACCTAAATTTGCTGCTCAGACTCTGTGGTTGACAGAGAGACAGAGGTGGTTCTACAGCATCCTTCACTTCCTCATGAAGCAGTCCTGAAGCAGCTCAGGGAACAGTCTGCTTCCCAAGCTTTTTCATGTTTGACCCCCAAGTCCCAGAACACATTTCTGGCCATCAGCACACTGTACCTGTGTTCAGGGTCCTGGAGTTTGATGCTGGATTGTGAACTTACCAGGATGCAGGTCCTGAGTAGTTTTTTGTCTGTTCTGCATTCATACAACAGATAGGGCTGCACTAAGCTCTTCCCCAGCTCTTCCTTCTTGCAAACTTCTAGCCTGCCTCCCACACCTAGGCCATCAGCTTTTAGGTTTGTGTCCCCTGGTTTTCTGGAAGATGGCACCATCACTGCAAATGTGCCCTTGTTTCCCCTTATCCCATCTTCAGCGAGCCTGGCTCTTCCCTACAACCCCTGGCCTAAGCTCCAATGGAGCCAGGTGTGATGATGGGGTCAAGAGCTCCTCCTGGGTCCTTCACCCGTAGGTGGGGCCCTTTCCCAAGGGAGGAAGAGTGGGGTTTAGCGCAGGAGCCAGAAGCTGGTGGGAGGGAGAGCCCGTGCCTTGTGGCTGCCCTCAAGGGTATGAGGTATGGCTTAGGAGGGCTGGGCTTGGGTTGAGCTAATGGGGGAGCTAATGGGGGGCCTGTTGGCAGCCCCCTCCTCAGCCTTATCAGTGTGCTCTCCATTTTCCTTCAAAACCCTCATTCCCACTTAGCCTTCTTGCAGGGATTTTGGTGGGAGGGCAGTGAGTTTGGCTGTGCCAGCTCACAAGGGATGGCCACCTGCCCCTTTTCCCCACAGCACCCTCCTACCTCCTGGTCATCTCTACCTTTAGGGGTTAGCTGCTTCATTTTCCCAAAGTAACCACGGTGAAAATGAATTCTAGGGAAAAAAAAAAAAAAATCTAAGTATCCAGAGCTTCCTCCTGTGACTTGCTTGTGCTACTTACAGAGAGCTGGGGTTTGGGGGCTGCTGGAATTTGACTTGCACCAGAGCCATGGGAAGAGGGACTCCTGGCAGGATTTGCTTGGTCTCCCTCCATGGGCTGACAGCAGTTATGCAAACAGGCAGACAGAAAATAAAAAGGCATGGGGGGAAGGATATCTGCAGGGAGCTAAGGAAATTTCCCTGCTGCCTTTTCCAGCTTTCATCATGCCTGTGCACTGGGGGAGGCTGCCCTGCCTCGCCACCCCATGCCTGTAGTCAGAAAGTGAGGGGGCGGCGGGCGGGCGAAACCCTGGTTCGTGTTCGTGGTCGCCAGATTGCAATCAAAAGCCTGTGTGTTTGTGGAGTCAGCTCTGCTAAGCAATTATGGATGTTTGAACACTGCTCCCCTCTCCTGATGCTTTGAAAGCCCTGGGCTCCTGTGCAGCGTGGGGCCCCACCTGGTCTGTCACTAACTGTGCTCCTGCAAGGCTGCGAAGAGGTGGTAGCTGATTTTTCTTGTCAAGCTTAGCTTATCAGCCCCCAGAAATAAGTAAAAAGTGGGGGCAAAAACTCCACAATGGAACCAAAACAGGAATTTTATAAAAAGGCACAAGGTATTTTGGGTCTGGCCTTGCTAGCAGAGGTCGAGTTGGAGGGCTGAACATGACCCTCACAGCTCAGGTTGCACAATGAGGCAGTGTCTGCTCATGACTCATGGGAGCTTCATCTGCTCTTCCCACTCCTGGAATATTTCACGACTGGGCAGCAAATCCAGCAGTATCACTGGGGATTGAAATCTAGGAAAATACTGTTTTCTTTGTTAACAGAAAATAGAAAGTGCAGAATAGCCTGTGGTTAAGTCCCTGAGTTGGGATTTGGGACTTGGCTCTGCTGTGATTTTCCTGTGATACGAGTAAGTTATCCCATCCCTCTGCACTGCTGTTTCTCATGCATAATACAGGGCAATGAGATAGTGTTTCCTTCCTTCATCCAATACATTTACAATATTGCTATTTAGATCATACAGCCTTTGGGATGCAGACTTTCTCTATCATGAGGTGTGCTCATGCAAATATCTACTACCTTGAGGGAATACATCCTGCTTTTCCTGGATGTATTCTCTTTTTCATCCCCTGGTGCCCTGGGCAGGCAGAGTCTTTGTAAGCCCGATTACCATCCCATTCTGGGGGGCTTGTTTCCCTTTTCTTTTATTTTTATTTCGTTTCTTTTTTTCTTAGTTGTTTGTGAAGAGTCAGTGCCTGGTTTGGCACTGACAAAAGGTTGGGTTTTTTTGGTCAGGGAAGAGTCCCAGAGGCTGTGGACTAAAGTGCAGGGCTGAGGCCAGCAAGACCTAGCAGAGGGACCTCCAGGGCAACCTGAGGTGGCCCTACCTTCCTCCCTTTGTGTTTGTACATATTCAAATGGGCAGCTCTCTCCTTTACTTCTCCTAATCCTTTTGATTCAAAGGGTCATGCTTATGTTTCCTTCTGATCCGCTTCAGTGAACAAACCCAGCTTTGTGGCGAGGCCGGGGCAGGAAGGATGTGGTGCTTGTGTGGGAAGGATATCAGACAAGGCAGGGAGGGAAGGTCAGGATGAGCGGAAATGTGCGGACGTGGCATCTGAATGGTGGACCAGGAGGAGTGAAGGCTCCTGGAGCTGGGGAGATGAGGAGCGGAGCTCTGCGGGAGACAGACTCAGTGATTTCAGATGTGTTGTGTCAGCTGGGGCAGTAAGATTAGGGCACCAAGGGGCTTGGGCTGCTAGGAAGGAGTGTTCCCAAAATAGACCTTAATTTGCCACAAGGAAAAAAGGGACAGCATACCCACCTGCTGCTGCTTTCTTGGTTTCCTCCTGCCTGAAGTGTGACTGCTGTAAAGGAGGGGTGGAAAAGCAGCCCTTTTGTAAGACTTTGGTCTTGGCTTTCAAGCCATTCCCAGTGCTTTCCTTGGCTGTTGCTGCTGGATTGGTGGGACAAGCAGGAGGCTGCTGTGTGGCTGGAGAGATGCAACACCACATTGTCACGAGCTGCCAGTTCACTTGTGGGCCAGGCTGAAGGCCAGACTGCTTGAATGGGGTGTTTAGAATGAAATGAAATGGGCGTGACCTTCTCATGAACTACAGCAGCTTCCACAGCCCAACCCAGGAATTTTGTTTCCTCACAGTCTCCCTATGAAACCCTGCTCACAGCCACACCACCAGAGCCAAAGGTATGTGAAGGACTTGGGCAGCGTGGATGCAGCCAGAGGGCAAAGGAGTTTCTGAATGGCCATCTCCAGGCTACCTCGGCACTTGTTGGGGCTTGTCTCTTCCACCTGACAAACGATGGCATAGTGCAGCCAAGCCAGAAGGTGTTTCCAGCATCAGAAACTCCTTGGTGCTCCTCAGAGCCTTGTCAGTGAGCAGCTGGAGTGCAGGGAGCCACTGCATGGAGCTCTGCCATCCATCTGGGGATGGATGAAGAGATGATGGAGGATTTACAGGTCTGGATCAAAGGGAGGACAGGACAAGTGACATTATAGTCTGGGTCTGCTGTAGGCCATCCAACCAGGGTGACTGAGCAAATGACATCCTCTATTCAGATAGGACTGGCCTCATGTTCACAAGCTCTGGTCCTGGGAGGGACAACATAACTGGGCATAAGCAATGCAGGAGGAGAGAGAACTTACTGCTCCAAGTCATACAGGAGACAATGAGGAGAGGTGTTGTGCTGGACCTTGTTCTCAGCAGGAAGGAAAGGCTGAGAAGGTGAGGAAGGTGAAGCTCAGGGACAGCCTTGGCTGTAGTGACCATGGAATGGTGGAGTTTGAGAGCCTTAGTGCAGCAAGGAGGGTGCAGAGCAACCTTCCTGCCCTGGACTTCAGGAGAACAGACCTTGGCCACTTCAGGGATCTGCTTGGTAAAGTATCATGGGATAAAGCCCTGGAGGGAAGAGGGGTCCAAGCAAGCTGGTTGGTTTTAAGGATCACCTCCTCCAAGCTTAGAGAGATGTATCCCAAAAAAGTTGCCAGGCAAAAATGCATGGATGAACAAGCAGCTCCTGGAGAAACTCAGAGGATGTTTGTGGGAAGCCTTCTGAGGGTGGAAGCAGGGCCAGTTAACCTGGGAGGCATACAGAAAGATCATCTAAATAGCCAGGGCTCAGGTTAGGAAAACAAAAGCCCTGAGAGAATAAAATATGACCAATGATATCAGGGGCAATGAGAAAAGCTTCTATATGCACATGGTTGATAACAGGATGATGGTGGAAAATGTGGACCCTCTCCATAAGGAACTAGGAGACCTGGGTTATATGGGATATGGAGAAGGATGAGGTATCAATGATGTTTTTGCCTTGGTCTTCACTGACAAGTGCCCCAGCCACACTGCCCAAGTCAGAGCTGAAGCAGGAACTGGGAGAAAGAACCTTCTGCTCTAGAAGAGGAAGCTCAACATCACCTGGCAATGTGCACTTGCAGCCCAAAAGGATAACCATGTCCTGGGCTGCATCAAGAGCAGCGTGGCAAGCAGGTTGAGTGAGGGGATTCTGCCTCTCTACTCCACTCTCAGGACCACCTGGAGTGCTGCATCCAGCTCTGGAGGCCCAAGCAGAAGAAGGATGTTGACCTGTTGGAGGAACCCAGAGGAGGGCTGCAAGGGCTGTAGCACCTCTCCTTCGAAGACATCTGAGAGAGTTGGTGTTTTTCAGCCTAGAGAAGAGAAGACTCTGGGGAGACCTTAAAGCACCTTCCAGTACATAAAGGGTGTGGTGGTGGAGACAGCCATGACATTTAGAGTGCTTCAGTAAAACATCAGAAGGCTTCAAGCATCAGCACCTCGTTATCTAGACATATTTCATACCTTTTCTCTTTTGCAATCCCATGGGCAGCTCCACACAGCTCTGGCTCTTTCTCTGAAGACTTTTCTCTTCCTTCTGCAGTTGTAGCTCACTCCTTCCTGTCCCTATCACAGCCACCTAACCCTGTCTGTCCTATGTACAGCATCTTACCCTTTCTGTCCCTCACATGACCTCCTGTCCCTTCCTCCTCACAGCACAGCCAGCAGGCTCTGATTGACTGCCCCCCAGCTAACTCACTCTTTATCACACCCAGAGCTGTGAGGGCAAGGCTGTTCTTATTCTTGGATAATTAACACAGCAGCAAAATATCAAGGGAAAAATTGCCTTCAGCACTTTCTCTGTCTCCCCACAAAAGGGGTTCTAGAAGAAGGATGGAGGGGGACTTTTTACTAGGGAATGTAGTGACAGGACAAGAGGTAATGACCTTAAACTCAAAGAGGGCAGGCTTAGATTAGATATTAGAAATAAATTCTTTACTATGAGAATGGTGAGACCCTGCCACAGGCATTGTGGATGCTCCCTCCCTGGAGGTGTTCAAGGCCAGGTTGGATGGAGCTCTGAACAACCTGATCTGGTAGGATGTGTCCCTGCCCATGGAAAGGGTTTGGAAATAGGTGATCTTTAAGGCCTCTTCCAGCCCAAGTCATTCTGTGATTCTATCAGATCTTCTCCGTAGCATTCAGGTTACAAGCTCCTGACTGCTTGGGCTGAGCCATGTGCTGTGCCAAGCAGTGCAGGAAATTACCATAAGCACTGCTGGCAAACAGAGATGCTGATCCAAGAGGAGGAAAATGCTCGTGGTGGGATCTGAGAGGCCAGACACCGTGGTGAGTTCATTAGTGCACAGGGCTTAGCACTGTGTGTTGAGCCAGCAGTGTGTCTGTGCATAGCACATACTGAAACACCCCCAGTCAGCATTTCCAGGTGGCAGGACATCTTATGGGGTTGTATTCCACTTGGGGGGATATGCAGCAGCAGATTTGCAAGAGTAGCATGTCTTGTGATTAACTATTGCTTGGGCGATGGCTTGGATGGGCTGAGAGACAAAAGCCTTATATGTTCATTCAAATGATTTGCTTTGCTTTATCATCATGTAAGGGGTTTGACTCTGCTCTCCAGCTGCCCTCTTATGCAGAAGCAGTTGCCAGCCTTTCCAGAAATGACTGTGATTTTCTTCTTCTCCCACTTGGGAATGTTTGAAGTGGATTTTCAGCACATAAGAATTTAGCACTTTTGGAAGTCTGTTCCATTCAAGTAGTTCAGGATCTGAAAACTGTGAGAGTTTTTGAGAATCAGAGGTTTCCTTGTTTAGCTGCTATTACAGCAACTGTTGCTTCAATTTTAATTTATTTTTTCTTTGAGGAGAGGGGATTGCATATCCAATCCATTATGGTCTTTATGCAGCATTAACTTTCTCAGTCTCACTAAATGTTCCTTTATTCCATTATATTCTCAGCTAAAACTTTTGGTCTAATTACATCTTTACGAAACTTAACTGTGAATCCCTTTGAAATCTGCACCATTTTTATTTTTATGGGATTTGGTTCAATTCTCTTTTACCCCAGGGTATGTGATCTGAGACATATTGAAGTCATTGTAAGTGTTTCCTTTGAGTTTGGTTTTAAATCAAGCTCCGGGTAAAGAAATTTGTAGAGGAAGGAAGGAAAGCCCCAGAAACCTAAAAGATTCCTGCAGGATATTTCTTTAAAAGACCCTGAATAATTAGAAATCCCCTTGGAAAAGCCATCTGGGGAGCATCTGAGCAATGCTTACAGGAGGCCAGAGTCTTAAATGCTGTTCTGAGACTTTAAAAAAAGGGAGATGAAAGACAGTAATGGTTATTAAAGCTGAGGATGTTCATGCATCAGATGTTTAAACTTACTACCTACAGAAGCTTGGAGAGGCTCTTTTCTGATATAAAGCTGTATAACAGATTGTGTCTTGTGTTTGATGGGGTTTTTTTCCCCCCTCCTCTTTCCAACTGTCTGGACACAGTTGGATATGAGACAGATGATAGATTAATTCCTCTGGCTAATGTTTTCCAGTGCAGTCCTGGTGGTTTCCCAGTCTT
This sequence comes from Cettia cetti, assembly GCA_013401135.1. NCBI lineage: Eukaryota > Metazoa > Chordata > Aves > Passeriformes > Sylviidae > Cettia > Cettia cetti. The sequence goes on along the minus strand of VZUI01024706.1, from coordinate 45,614 downwards.
TCAGGCATTACTTTTCATGACAGAAAGAGGCCTTCTTCTGTATGGACCTACTGATGTTTAGAAAAGACATTTTTAAAGCATTTGTTGGATGACTCCTTTTGGGTAACCGGGGGAGCCTGTGGTTGGTGACACCAGGCTCACACCTCACACTACACCCACGTCTGTTCTCATTGCATGTGATTACACGGTCTGGGATGTGTAATTGCCTGATTGCAATCTGTACACCCAACCAAAAGTTTCATCATTTTGATTTTGCCTGGGTGCTGTGTGGCAAGCACTTTGCAGACAGAGGCTCTTGGCCCTTGAAGGATTATATAATTTTTCCCCTGTACTTTTGTATAAAGTCAGATTAGGTTGGTTTCTTTGTTTTTGTGGGGTTTTTGGGTTTTTTTAATATTATTTCTTGGAGATGGAAGTTCAGCTGTGGCATGGAAGAATTTGCAATAGCTACAGGAAGCTACATCCAAGGTGGAAAACTGCTCTGAATAGCAGTGGAGCTGAATTGTTTCAACGTTTTTCAGAACACAAACTCTTCCTTGAATATTGCAGCATCCAGTGTGACCAAATCCCATTTGTTCTTCTCCAGCTATGCTAGTGAGAGGCCAAGTGCCCACTGAGAAAGCAATCCAGAGCCCTGTGCATTAGTCACTTACCTCAGCCTAACAGGACCCAAGGTCAGATGATGGAAAAAGGAGTGACAAATACCTACCAAGAATAATCCAGCTGGGAGATAAGGCCTCACCTCTCTACAGGGGATGTGGAGGGAGCCCAGTGGTAGCAACCAGTGAGGGGAAAAGTGCAGGAATGCAAATGGCACATTGTGACAGGGCAGTGAAGCCATCTGATGGCACACTCAGGCACTCTTTTACTGGGAACTGGGATCTATTTCTGGACTTTGGAAGCGAGCCATCCAAAAGTAAATGTTTAGTCAGCCTTGCAAGCTGTCCGAAATGTGTGACGTGCCTGTGACAGGGTGATTTTATGGGGATCAGGCTGACCTTTCTTTGTTAAATGTGATTCTGCTATGAAGAAAATCTGCAGTCAAAGGAGTTGATAAGGTGTGGGAGAAGTTTAGTTGTCTGTTCTTGAGAACTGAGCTGCAGAGGAGAAAAGGGAGTCTGCTTCTTTTGCAAGCATTCATAAAGGACATGGGGGGGTGGGGCTTTCCCTGACATGGAGGTTGTACCCTTGAAAACAAGCCCTGAATCTGGGGATTTGGCATAAAACTGGGGGTTACTGCCAATATTTGTCTGATAGGCATGAGTGGAGCCACTTGGCTTTGAGTTAAGGCTTCTTGCTTTGACCAGGAGCTGTTGCCTGTGAGGGCAGGGAGTAGGGAGTGCAGAGACAAGCTGGACTTGGAGACAAAGCTGAGGATGTCATGGCTGCTGGAGCAAAGGGGGTTGCCAGGGAACGAGAGCCAGCTCTTGAGTGGAGCAGAGTGGGCCCTGGGTGGTGTGGGGTGAGAGGAACACAGGGCACCAGCAGCTGAGCACGACGACTTGGCTAAAACTAGGCTGAAAGCAGAAAGCCAAATCTCCAGACTTTGGCTTTTGGAAATCTGTAGCTCAAACTTTGAGTTGGGTTTGAGGCTGGGTTTTACTTCATTTGGGAGAGGAGAGAGTTACAAAATGTGGATCTGGGTTCAGGTTACTGTTCTGCTCCCCTGGGCTATTCCAGGTGTTCAAATATGAACTTTTGGCCCAGACCCATCTCTAATTAGGTGTATGCTTTAAAAGTATTTTCCTTCCTTGGCTCCTGTGCTCTTGGCTTGTCTCCACTAGCCCTCTTTGCTGTGCTAGAGCATGGTTTGCTGGGTATATTAATTGAACTGTTTACACACCTGGTTTCCTGCAAGAATAGACACCTAGCTCCTTCTTTTGAAAAGACAAGCCCAGAGGCTGTAAACAGGAATTGTGCTGTGTCTGGAAAAGCTGAACTGCTGCTTATCTGCACTCCCTGGGGCTGTGGGAGCAGCAGCAGCAGCTGCTGCAGACATGGGTCAGTTGAGCACGGAAACCAGCCTGTACACTCTTCCCACCAGTCCTGTCCTGCCACCCAGCTCAGGTTCTCTAGCAGCTGAGGAGTCACCTTCTTTGCAGGGTTATTCCCTTTTTATTGTGGCAGTGACACAGGAGGCCACACCTGGCATTGGGGTCAGCTCAGATGCATATTTTGTCTTGTGTGTGAAAGCTGGAGTGTCATCCTGCAGTTGTGTCCTGTGCAGGATGGTTGAGGGGACACTTCCTCTCTTTTTATGGCTTTACCATACAAGCTTGGTTTCTGTTGAAGCTCCCCAAAAGCAGTGGTGTGTTCATCACGCATTTTACTCTTCTAGTCATGGCCAAGGGACATCTTTCACAAAACATTGAGTGGCTCAAAGAATGACTGTGGAAAACGAGGTTGGTAAGACTTGTGGTGTGGAGCAGATGGAATTGTCTCTCATGATCTCTTTGGATTTAAAAGATATAAGCATAAACATGTGCTGTTGCACAATTTTGCTTTCGAAGAGGATTTATAAGAGGATTACCTTAAAATATGCTGATTTTTGTGGTCGTGCTCTCCACTCCTCTGAATCCTGCTTTGCAGCTGCTCTTTTAATGAGTGGCACTGAGTTTTGCTTTGCTGCTTCATCTCTTTGCTGAGCATGACTTGCACTTCCCCTGGAAGGTACCAGCTCAGCACTGTGCAAGGCCATGAGCTGGGAAGGCTGGTGTGCCGTGCTGCTGGTGTGGCACAGGCACACAGAGTGCAGGGCTGATGAGCTGGGCCTTGGGATCTTCAACTCTCTGCACCACTCGAGCTTTCCAAATCTGATGAAGGCCTCTGGAGGAGCCCCCCCAAGGCAAGCCCTGGGGAAGGGGCATGCAGATCAATGGGCTGGGAATGGGGAAGAGGAAATCAGATGCACCTTAGGGCAAAATTTGATATCCAAATTCCAGTCCAGCTAGGAATGGAAAGTGCTGCTGTTCCCAAAGCACTGGGCTGGACTGGTATTACTCCAACAACCTCCAAAGCGGACACAAAGTCATCCACTGCGGAGTTCCAGAAGGCATGATAGTAGCTTTTTGCTGCTTGTGCTGTGGGAGGACACCAGCAACTCTGCCCAGGAGCAGCACAGCTCCTAATCACCCAGCAAGCAGTGACTTTGTCGTTGAACTTTATGTTGGCGTTGATCCCTGCTTGGCTGCTGAGTGTTGGTTACATGCCACGAGTGTTACAAGCTGTAAGGGCTGGGGAATGTCAGCCCTGGAAAAGGGGCCTGAAAGGATGAAGGTGACAGGTACTTTTGTCCAGGCTTGCATCAAAACCCCTCGTAGAGGAAGACAAGGCTTATGCTATCATCCTGCTTACCTTCCCTGCCGCGCAATCAGGCCCCTCTGCCAAAAACAGGGATCAGGGCTTTTGCTGGGACCCAGTGGCTACCTGCAGCCGCTGTGCCGCGGCACAATCGCTCACGCTGCGCCCCGTGCTCCTGCTAATGGTATCAAATCAAGCAGGAAATTATTTTTGGAGCAGTGAAGCATGTTGAAACCCAGCAGAAGGCAGCTGTTTGCGTAACCGGAGTTGTGGGAGAGCTGCCTCCCTTGTTGCCAAGCACTCGACTTCCTACCGTGGTGAGAAGCGGCTTCCCTGCTCCCGGCAGCGTGAGCGAATCCCCTTAGGCTTGGGAGGCTGGGCTTGGTCCAGCATTCCTCCTTCCTGTAGCGCCTGCTTCACCGCTCTGAAAGTCCCCAGACACTTTTTGGGGCTGGGGGGGGTTGGTGTCTGAACTATCTGATTCTTACTCCTTAGATCACTGCTCAGCCCTCTCCTAAAAAACAAGCTACCCCCAAAACAAAGGGTTTTCTGCAGAATTTCAAATGCGTTTCGGTTATCTCTCAGCAGAGGTCCAAGTCTGGCAATCAGCCCATGCTGGAAGTGAAACAATAGCTCTGCTTCAGTCTGATCATCTGCACCATGTGTTTACACCCTGGCTGCGTTTCCAGCACCAGTTTGGTGCCCTGGCGGCACACACAGTGCCTTCACAAGGATGTGCCCTGGCACGCAGCTCCTCTGGCTGCACTTCAGCACCTCCTTTTCAGTGTGGCTCTTTCAGCAGCTCCCAAGTGTCTAACGGAGCTTGGGTTGTTTTGTTAGGTTGGTTTTTTTTTTTGGGGGGGGGGGGGGGGGGGGGGCGGGGGGGGATGGTGGATAGGAGGGGTTGGGGCCATGGTCTTGGCATGCTGCTTCTTTTTCACTCTCTAGCAATACCATTTCTGCCTTTTCTTTTGGCTCCATCACTGCAACCACTGCAAGCTGGTATCAAGGCACTGGCCTCACCTCCAGCTGTATGTTGATGTTTCTCTTACCCAAACAGATCTCTCACCCTGGGCTCTGACTGCCTCTTTATCCCTCATACCAGAGCAGAAATAAATCCTTCAGCACTTTAGTGAAATGCTGTGTCCCATAAAATGGCATTGCTAATGTGAGTTGTAGGATTGCATTAGCCAGAAAGAATGAGATAAAGCCATGGCTGCAGAGACGGGGCTTAAATTCCTGCCCCCAAAATGGGATTCTACTGTACAGAAGGGAAGGACTAAGTCAGTGCAGAGAGGTTTTGAAAGCCACGATGTGGGTATAAAGTCTTTTTTGTTTGTGGAATTATTATGTCATCCCTTGGTCATGCAAATGTCGCCCCTGAAGAAAGACTTTTTCACATTGCTGCCCTGTTCTGGAGAAGTCCCTCCCTGATTATTCATGACTGCTGACTCCTTCAGCCATGTGCCCCTTTCCTAAGGGCTGTAGGGTGGAAAGAAATTCCCTGACGCAGTGAAAGGCAGGAAAAAAAAATCCAGTGTACCCGAAATGACTCAGTCTGAAATATTTATGCCTTTTCAATAGGGTGATTAAAATCTCATGCAGCCCAATTATGGTCAGAAAAGGTGTCTGTCCTGTGCAAGGCTGAAGCTTGTAACAGTGATGTGAATGTATGTCAGCAATGACAGCCCAGAGCTGGGATGATGAGCAGGGTGATTTCTGATTTCCATACCCTATCAAAGTCTTGGTGTGAAGCAGATTAAAAAATAATTTTTAAAGACATTGTTATTTAACTTAATCATAACCTTTCAGCACAAGTGCTGGACAGTTTCTGTGTGGTTTGGTACTAGATGATGGAGCCTTTTGTTTCTGTCTGTTCCATCCATATCTACTTTTACAGCTATCAAATGTTTTGCTGTCTAGGGCTGTTTAGTGCACATTTTTAGTCGAAGATGCAATTGTTTTCCCCTTGCCACTTAATTGGTCCCTGTGGCATCATTATACCTTGTGCTTTTTGTTTTGTTTCATTTGGTTTGCAAGGGACACTGCACAAAGTGGGAACACAAAGTGGGACCTTGGAGACCTCCCAGGTCCATCTTGAGTGTGCTTCCTGCCTTGTCTTTCAGCTCTCTCTCTTTTCTTTGTCCCCTCCATTCGCCTGAAGGGACGACAGAAAAAGCTTTGAAATATCTCCTGTTTGGTGGCTGCTTTAACTGGTCACTCAGGCTTTGCCTGCTCCAAAGCCATCCTTGGTCTACAGTGCTTTAGCCCAAATTCCTTGGTATCTAAACTGAAGCATTTATTAAGATGTACCCCAAAATGGAATCACGTTTCCTGACAATAAAGTCCAGCCCATGAAATGAAGTTAGTATGGGCCTTAGAGGCAATGCAAAGGAAGGAACAGCTGCAGAGTGTGAGGAGCAGTACATTAAATTGATCAGTTTGAAACCTCTAAGATCAGTCCTGTTTCCTCAGATGAATGCCATAGCTATGTCTGAATGGTGCCTATATTTCTTGGCTGATATTTTACCAAAGTGTCGCTGTAGGGAAGGGTTTAATTTTACTTTGTCACCTTATCTCTGGGAACTACTTCAGTTCCGTTTCCATGACGTTCCTGAGAAGCATAAGACTAGAAAGGGATTTATTGTGTCTTTGAACTGCCTTTTGCTCTGAGGAATGAGGATATAATTGTAATGGAGGAAGGACAAACTAAACATGTTCAGGCTTGTCCTGCCTGATCTTTCCCTGTTGCTTTTTTTTTTCCTTTGCCCCTTGCAGCTAGCACTCATGACTGGGACTTTCCAGCCGATAAAGTCTTGGCTGGCTTCGGGGCTGATTTGCTCCTAGCAAAACCAGCTCTCTGGCCAGCTGGATGTGTGGTTTCTTTTGATGCCAACAGGACCAGGGTTTGCCACTTTTTCTCTGCCACCAGAGCATCCATTTCTCACTGTTCACATCTGTGGGATGAGTACAGGGGGAGTCCGGAGCAGATGGCTTTCATGTTCCCTCTGGGATAATTTTTCCATATGTTTAGTGATCTTTGAGTACTCTCTTCTGTTCTGGTTATGTTTGGGTTTTACAAGAAGTAAGTCTGGGGAAGAAATTAAAGGCATATATTAACCAGACTAAAAGCAACCCACAAAGAACATCCCCAAAGCCTTCAAATTCCACGGTGCTTTGCTTTTAGGATGTCATAGTATTAGTGTAGTTGAAATACAGGGGGTTTTGACTATGTCTGTAAGTTGTGCTTAGTTTGTGTAATTTAATTTTAAATAATAGCCTTTGTTGGAGGCCACTACTAGACCTGATCTGAAGCAGGGGTTAAAGGTAAAGATGTAGGTACCAAACTCACCACCTTTTTTCCTCATCTGCTGCTATCTGATAATTTACTGAAGAGCAGTGAATTTCAGGTCCTTTCCTGCTACTAATCCCTATCCCTGAGCTCTGGCTGGGCTCTTTGTATTGGGTGCTGCCATTTTGATGGGGATTGGCAGCCATCGCATCTACGCTGCTGATATTGGGCCTGATCAGGCTTTTACTTTTACCTTTCTGCAGCTTTTACTGACTTTCATCTTTTCCATGATGCCTGCAGTTGATCTTTTCCAGCCCATTTTCCATGACAGCCCCCTTTCCATGACAGCCCCTTTTCCGTGACAGCGCCTTTTCCATGACAGTCCCTACTGCAGCCGGAATTGCAGCTTTTATTACTAATTTCTCAGGATCTGCATTGCTTGTTTTACTCTCACCCTGTGGTTTTTACTCAGTCCTTCCTCAGACAAGTTTCCACTGACTCAATTTCATGCTTAAATTGAGTCAGGGCTCTAGGATGTGTCCCCGGGGCAAAGCCTGTTCCTAGGGCAGCTGGTTCTAGTGGAGCTGGGCCAGCTGACACCAGTGTGCAATATCAAGGCTCCTGGGGAGGAATTCTTGAAACAGTAATAGGGATGTCACACATTTTCAAAATCTACATGTGTGTGCATCTCTCATAAGTGGTGTTGTAATATGTAATACGCTGCTGTTTTGTTGTCAAGGTGCTGCAAGACGCAGCAAGCTGTGGGTTCCCATTTCATCACTGTTATGGCTGGGGCAGAAAATGGCTTTTGGGGGATCCAGGGAAAAGAAAGAGGAGAGGAAAATTGTGGTACTCTGTTCCAAGCACTAAATTTGCATGAGAAACACCTGATTTGTAAGGCTTTTTATTTCCACCATGGTCTTTATGGGATCTTACTAGGGCATTCAGGTTTTCTGTGCATCATTTCCCTGTAAGTACATCCAGGGTGTTTGCACCACCACTACCCAGAGGGATATTATGAAGATAAACTGTAAGATTTAAAGTGTGATGTTTTTCAGCTGCCATTGTATTTGGTCTGTTTCTGCAGGTAAGAAAGGAAAACTTGCTATCAAGACTCTTAAAAGGACTGATGCAGACCCAGGTCTGGGGATTTGTGTACTTTGAGCACTGGTGTTGTGCAGATGTACGACCAATAGGCTTGGCAGCACTCTGAAGTCCTTGTTTCAGTGGTCTTGCCCTGCTGAAAATAAAATTGATGTGAAATGAAAATGTAATTTTTTTTTTCCCAGTGCACTGAAAAGAAAAAAGCCAACAATCTCAGGGTAAATAATTTCCTAATCAATAAGTTCATCTCTTTAAGTGGACCCCTTTGGTGCACTGAAAGCAGCCAGCTTCTGCAAGGCTCCAGGATACCACAAACACCAGTCTAAAATCATCGGCACTGCCAGCCACTAAATAGCATGGCCCCTTGCTGCCTTCATGGCACCTGAAATACAGGTGTTCCCTAGGATGTCCTGCCAAAGAAGTGTGTGGCCTCTGGCTCTTGCACCAGCAGATGGCTTGAAATGGAAATCTTGCAGCCAAGCAAACCCCAAGTGTGCAGCGGGCTGGCGCTTCACCCCACACAGCTACAGCAGTGGGTAATCAGAGGTTTCCAAACTCCTCTGCAGACAGCTGGCAGCTCACACCTTGCTCACCCCTCCTTATTTCCAACTGCTAATTTGCAATTAAATGCAACTAAAAATACAGTAAACACTCTGCTCACAGTTTTCCATACAAGTCTGTCAGGTAGCTTGCTGCTGCTGCTGTTTGGTGGTGAGCAGAGCGGGCCTGTGCCGTAAGCGAGTGCCTGGGTGGAGAGCTGCCCATGAGGCTGCCTAAGATGTGGTTCCACACTGAGTGCTCCCACAAATACCAGTTCAGCATAATGCAGCTGATGCTAACTGGCATCCCTGCAGGTGGTCTCTGTAGTGGGGCCAAGATTAAATGTGGTGTGAAGGAAGAACCAAGCACTTTCTCTCCCTAAGGGGAGGTTCCTCCAACCGAGAGCAAAGGTGTGTGAGGCAGAGCTTGAGATGCAACTGCTGCAGCAGCTCTGCAGTTAAAGGATGTTCTTGTTCAGGGCTTTGGCAATCCTGGAATCCACCAAAATATCCAGGATGAATAGAAGACCTGGCAATTACGTTTGACTGGTATGCAATGCATTCAATTTGCTTTTGTTCGTTGCTCCAAAACGTGCAAGCAACTTTTTTTAATATTGAATGTGCTTTTTAACCTGAATAATTTTCTACTATGCTAAACTAAGTAGTTGAGAATATCTCACTCAGTGAGAAGTTTCTTAGCCATTCCTTGGCTAGTGTTTCTCCTACCAACTGTGTAGAGGAGAAAGCTACTCCAATTTGCAAATGCGAAACACAGAGCAACCTCCTTTCTGAATATATTTAACATGCAGAAACCATTGTCATTATGGATGAGGGAAACAAAGTACTTAATTGGAGGAGTTCAGTAAATACAGCAGTAGTGAGACCACTCCTGGTTAGGGCATAGGAAGCCTGCCCAAACAAGCAAACTGTGCACCTTCAATTAATGGTTTCACCCATTATTGAAATGGAGTGACTCACTCATCTCATGCAGACGCCTCCTTCTGGGGTCAAACTCTTCATGAAATCAGATCAGCTACCCCACAGCCCTTAGGGCTCTGTCTTTGCTGGAGAAAGGATTGTTTTCAAGAAGCGTGTTGTGCAACCAGAGAGGTTGCAGTGGGATGCTGGAAAGTCTCCCACCTGACCCTTGAAATGCCTTATTTGTGACTTTTGGGTATTAGCGTTTCAACACTGCTTCCCATTCAAAATTAGTCCTAATGTGTCCTATTTCATTAAAAGGTCTTACTAGACAAAAGATACTGGAGCCCTTGAGGAAGCCTGGCAAGGTTTTTTTGCACCTTGAGGAAGGAGGTGTTGGCAGCCACTACTTGTTCCAAGGCCAGATCTGTCTGTACCATACCTCTGGTAGGATGCTGCATTTACACTTACTTACCTCAAGGTAAAGAATTAACTTGTTTTGCCAGGGATTACGTAGCTTAAAAAATGTCATTCACATGAGCACAGTCCTGGTAGGAGATGAATTTTAAATGCCAGACTTGGCTAGCCAACAACTTCTCTATTTATTTACCTCAAAGCCTGTGGGTGTAGGGTGTGGAGGGAGTCCTTGCTTTTGTGTCGCTCTCAGGGATCGCTGCAATAGCATTACCAGAGGCCTGCTTGCAAAAGGGCCTGACAGAGGGAGAAGCTGGAGCCCTTTGGTGGGCTGATGCTGAGAAACCTCCAGGATTGGCAAAATAGGTTGTTACCTGCAGCATCAGACTATCTGCCCTCACTCCTGTTGTCTGCTTGCCAGAGTGTCGAGAGGGCACAGTCTTCGCAGAAAGCCAGAGCATCTGATATCCGTGTCTGCTTTTGGAAGGTGGGAGAGGTCCTCTTGGAAGCAGCAGTCACTGCCAAACTCCTTAGTGCCAGCAAAAAAGGCAGTGGCTTGCCAGAACTCTCTTCATGCTTTCTTTGCCGGCCAAATCTTACTCCTTTCCCTCACAGGAACTACCCGGACCCCACCCCTGATCCTTGGGCAGCAAAATTCAGCTCTGCCCACACAACTGCTTTGAGCCAGCTGTGAGTAAGTGAGTGAGTGCATCATGATGGGTGAGAGGTAACAACTCCAACCGGTGCCAAGCTTGCAGATCTTCCAAAGCCACTGCTGTGAGTCGAGACTTGACGTGCTGGGAGTGCAGCTCAGGTTACTATAGCAAATCCTCAACAGTTTCCTGCCTAGCTGAGTCTTCTGGAGTCTGAAGCATTGTAACCTCATAAAAGCTGGAAAAAGCTTGAACTCATTCAAAGATTATTTCACACCACCTACAGCACTCTATGAAGTCAGACATGCTGTAACATATAATTAACGATGTGTTTGGTGGTGAGTCACTGAGTAGTCTAGCAAGCTCACCTTCAACCAGTCTGTGTGTGGGAGTCCTTACCCAGCAACACACCCAAACTGAGCATTTTAATAATTTACCACGTTCTGAGCTTGGAAGAGTGGTTTTTTTGCATAATTAAGTAATTAAAAAAAAATACTTAAAGGCTTTGCTACCTGTTAGGGAACAAAGCTCCAACATGAAGGAGAAGGTGGGGGAGAACCCCAAAAATCAGTTTGTAATACTACTTTCTATTACTTTCTTTGGAGTATCCAAGAAAAAGGTTAAGTGATAGGAGACTGCATCTTTGTGTTACATTAAACAATAATTTGATAAGGTACATGAACATTTATTGGACTGAAATGTGGCATTACCCTTTCCCAACTGCATCTTCTCTCAAGCACAAAGTGAGAGTTGTGCTTATTCTTATTTATTCTCCTGAATGTTTTAGGGTTGCAGGAAAAAAAAGCAGCATTTTCCAGGGAATGAGCAAAGATGTGCCTGTCAGGCTTTGTGACATGGCGGTGGGAGACATAGCTTTGAATCCCAGTGTAGAGAAAGAAATTGCACTTGTTTCTCAGTGTGATCTAGTATCCTTATCCTTCCTCTGACAAAAATCATAGTAAGAATCCTAGTGAGGAGCAAGAGTCACATGAACTTGCATAATACTGCTCTGATTACTTTTCCAGCCTCCAACTATTTTCAGCTCAGGGGATTTCCTGACGTGAATAAGTGAATATGATTTGTGATGCTTTAGTAACCTTCAGTGCATCATTCTTCTAAATGCTTATCTAATCTCTCCTTGTACCTGTCCAAACCTTTTGGTTCCACAACAACAGTAGCAACAAACTCCACTGACCATCAACATGTTGCAAGAAGATTTAGGCCTTTCTCTTTCTCTTGCACCAGCCTCTGACAGTTTTGTTTGGTGCTTCCTGGTTTTTTATGGTGGAAATGACCACATCAGACACTTCCTAACTGCCTGCTCCAGAAATAAGCCGTTCAGAAGGTGTAATTTCATGTGTGAATTTAAGACTTGTTTAGCCTACAAGCATCCAATCTAACTTTAAATCTAATCTGCATTGACTTTCAGGTGCCATGTTATTTCCAAATCCCTCAGCCTTGTGAGGGCCATATGCGATTCCCCACTGGCTGTTCTTTTCCCCAGTACTCTTTTTGTTGTGTGTTCTCAGGAAATTTTCTTACTTCACTGCTGTGCCAGATCGATCACAGATAGGTTGAAGAGCACATGTCCCAGCCTCACCGGGGGGGGGGTTCCTCTGATGTGAGCACTGACCACCAACACCTACTTTCTGATGCCTATCTCGACCTGTCCCAGCTCATCCAGTATTAGTTAGCACTGCTGGGATCAAAGCCAGGTGTTGCAAGTCCCCGTTCAGGGAGCGCATGCGGTTCATACCTGATCCTTGTTTAGACTTCTCAATCTCTAGGCTCACAGGGTGATGCTGTCTGAGGCAAGCAGTGCCTAAAATAACTAAAATCTTTTGGGGAATGCAGCTTATTCTCCTATTTGTTATAAATCCATGTAGATGTGCAGGTGTTCAGTGGACCAAGACGCCAGTGGGACTGTCTACGCCGTGCAACAGGAAAAACCAATGATCACACGTACAAGGGAAGCTTTGAATTAGGAAAGTGCAGCGTTTGGAAATAGGGTGTTTTACCAGAAAAGAGCACACGAGATAAAATGATACTCTAAATTAGCGGCAGATTATGGGCAAAGCATGCAGATCCGCCCACATCTCATTGGAGCGTAACTGATATCCCTCTTCCGGCAATTAGCCGAGTTCCGCGGGAGAGCTGCGCTGGGTCGGGCAGCACGGCAGTGGCGTGGCCAGGCTGCTCCAGCTGCCTGGGAATTAGCATCCTGCCGCAAGGATCTCCTGCACGCCCCGGCGGCGGCATCTGCCGTGCCTGAGCCGGGGCTGGGGCTGGCTCCTTCCAGCTGCTTCTCATTGCTGGGATTTTCTCCGCAGCAGGCGCTCCGTGGGGATAGATCACTTTCATGCTGCCGTGTCCCTGATGGACAGCCAGCCTTATCCTTTCATACAAAAGTCTCTTTACCTAAGGAGCTCTGCCAAAGGAGGATTTTCCCTACAGAAGAAGCCCAACTCTTTTTATGCAGTGCCCTGCATTGCCATAGTGTTTTTCTCTTCAAGGCTGAGTATCAAGATCCACCTGCAAACTTCCTTCTGCTGGGTCAGTGACACACAAAGGAGTGAACATCACTTAAGGGAAGTTAATTCTGAGGTGGCTCCAATGGCTGGTGATGGCTGTCCGGTCCTGTCCCACGTCTGATGTCCCCAGCACACGGCTGCTCTGATGTACCCCCCTGTGGTTCCACTCCTGCCTCTTTGCCCTGCTAATGCACCAGCGCCAATCTTCAGCATCCCTCCCTCACCATCACCAGTTCTGATGGAAACAGGTCATGGAGGCTGCCCATACCCCTCTCCACATTTTTTTCCCTTCCACACCACATGAATTTTCCAGATGTGGCTGCCACTAGAAATAAGCAGATGAATGAGCACTTGTCTGCGGGTGACTCATTCTCAGCCTGTGAGGGGCTCTCTGGAGGGTGTGGATGTGAAGTCTCACTCCCTCCTTGGACAGCCTGCAATGATGTCAAGCTCACCACAGTGAAAAAAAACCCCTCCTGCTCTCCTCAAAGCAGCAGCAGCCAACTTCTGCTGCTCCTCATCTGAAGCATATGTGGAAAAAAGGACAACCTGAAAATGGTTTCCAGTTGCATCAGGACAGTGAACTCCCCCCTTTTCCTGCTGATGCATGGGCGGGGGTGGCTATCCACTCAAGTTTTATGTTCTCTGTCAAGAGACAGGGGGAACACACCATGTCTCTGTGTAATGCTTTTTTCCATGAGGACAGGAGTAGGAACCAAGGAAGACTTTGAGGCGTTTTGTTTTCATCTCAAAGCCATGGATAATACGATGGGTGGTCCTCCTCCGGTAGTGCTGCCTTGAAGTCTGCTGAGCATTGTGTTGTCTGAGTTTATGTGTGTTTTTGTGCTGTTTCTTGCCCTGGGCTGTGGAAGCTGGACTAGCTCTGTACATTGGCATGAACATCCTAGGAAATGTGGGAAAATTCTGTAGGCTCAATAAGTCTTTTTTTGGTTGAGGCTTTTGTGGGTTTAGTTTTTTAAGAAGGCTTGGTGAAATTTTGTGCTTGGGTTTTGGGGATTTTTTGTTAGTTTTTTTTTTTTGGTGTTTTGTTGGTTGTGGGGTTTTTTTTAGGCAGAATCTCAACAATATAGACCAGACCACAATGGACCAGAGAAGAAATGCATTCAGCAAGGCAGTAGAACAGAGTTCCTTGAACAAAACCATCACTAATTTACAATAAGTTCTGCAGTAGCTTATGTATCACTGAGTTATCAGGAACGCAGTGGTCACTGCTCACTTTCTTACAGATCTAAAGCTGCTTACCAGAGCCCATGGTTTCATATCATGATTTCACCTGAACTTTCTTTTTTTCACCTCAGGTTTTGGCTTTGCTATCCTTTTTAACTCACCAGCTTTTTTTCACTCATATCTGCCCCTCTAAGGGTAAGAGGGGATAGTGTGGCCAGACTGCAATCAAAGAAATATTTTGAGAGTCCTCTCGGAGCTGTTTGAGGAATGTGGGCCGGCTATGAATGCCGGCTTTATGCAGCGCAGTTTTGAAGTAGGAGTGAGTCACTAAAAAACAATCTGTGCCATCTCCATGTTCAACTTTGACTTTATTAAGAAAAAGAGAAAGAAAACAAACACAATCCCATTCACTGCAGAAATACACATTGATCCTTTAATCCTCGGGGAATCATTGGGAGCTGCTTCCTCCTCGAAAGAATCGCTGTATTGACGCAATGTTTAATTGTGCAATTACACGCCTGCGTTCTTCTCCTGGGCCTTGCAGAGCAGGGCTCTGTGGCTGGAATGCTAATGGGAAAGCCACTGATACCATCTCGTGGCACACACAGCCTGAGTGCAGCCTCCCTCCTGGCTGGCAGCAACCCCTAGGTACCTGCCTCCATGGTCTGTCCAAGGCTTTTCAGGCAGGAAAGCAAAGATGGGAATTGGAGCCAAACAAGGACTGGAATTTGGGCTAGAGCCCAAAACTGTGGCCCCTGTTGGTTTGTTGTAGCTGCCCTTGCTGGAAGCAGGAGGTTTCATGCCCAATCCCTGCTTGGCACTGCCTGGGGGCTGTGGCTGGCAGGTACCAGCTGGGATTCTGCTCTGGCTCCCTGCCTGTGAGCTGAAAATACGCCTGGAAATATTCCTGCAAATGCCTGGCCAGTGGCCGCTCTCCTGCTCCTGGTGCACTGCCTGATGCCTCCATGCTGCACATGCCTTTGTGGGATTGAGTTTTTCATGGAAATTTTGCTGAAAGCATTGCTTCAAAGCTCCTGGGAAATGCTGTGCACATATGGATGTACCTATATACTCCCACACGTACTTGTTCGGCCAGGCCCTGCTTTCCAGGAGCTGCATTTGCTCTAAAGTTGGCCAGGTTTTTCAGATGCTTCGCATGAAGGTGACAGTGAGCCCTCTGTGAGCCCTTGCTGTATTACTGTCATTCTTAATTCAGAAACTGGACTCTGATTGCGTTCATTTAGCTCATACTAATTGACCTGATGGGAGCAGGTTGTGAAGGACCATGGCATAGCTCCTCACTTTGCTACCCTTGGGAGGTGTGATGAAGGATTTACATGCCAGTAAGTACAGGGGCTGGTTAAGTGTTAGATGGGAAGAAATGCAACCCTCCTCCAGCTGGCTTTGGATCCTAGGATTTTTTGGGGGTTAATCTGTTTACCAGTACATTACTATTAATGGTTTCATCATCAATTCTGCTTTCCCACCAGCATTAAGGATGGAGTTTCCAGATGGGTAATCCTAGCTGCCAGCCACTTGTCCCTTCTCCATGGCCACAGGCTACCAAGTGAGCCTTGCACTGGGCCACACCACGAGTCCTGTGGCAAGTGGCCATCCCACTTTTTGAAACTCTTTAAAACTCTTTAAAAGAATGCTTTAAATGCATCCACCACATTTTACCTACTGGCTTCAGGAAAGGGAAAAGAAAAGGCTTTTTTTAGGTTGTTAAGCAGTGCTTGGCCAATGTTACGTGCTCCTGGCCTCCAGGTCCCTCTGCTCATGTTCTCTTCCTGTTTCTCTGAAAGTTTTAAGTCAGGACAAGGCAGCTAGTCATGTTGGCAAAAACGAGTCCTCCTTGAGGACTAGTTCCTCCTAGTCCTAGATTCTTCCTTGAATCTAGTTCCTCCTAGTCCTAGATTCAAGTGTTTGCTCCCTGCAGCCAAAATCTTTGCATCCTCCCAAAAGCAGGAGCTTGGGGTGCATCAGTCCCATGCAGGATAGGAAAATGCCCTGTATTCCTCTGGTTCATGGCAAGGCTGAAAAAAAAAAAAAAAGAATAGTGAGGTGTGGTCTTAGCTGACAGCTGAAAGGGGCTTTGCTAGCAGAAGGCCCCAGGGAAGACCAAGGAGGCTGCTGACAAAAGCCAGGAAGGGGATCTCTCTGCAGATTGAAAAGCAGAGGAATTATAAATAACATGCTGAACTACACAGATAAAGTTTCCCAAGTTATTTTGACCATAAAGCCCAGGACAGTAAAGGCCCTTAATCTCTCATTAATCAGCAAGAAGCTGGAAGAGGCCATACAATGAGCTCAGCTGCCAAAGCTGCTGTGCCCTTTTGCTCCATTTAATTTAGTTGTATTAGTCCTGCCCGCAGCCTTTGTTCTCCCGCCCCGCTCAGGAAATCTGCTGCTGGGTTTGGCAGGGCTCACTCTGGTTCCACATGGCTGGTTTGTGGACAGCCAGGAGGGATGAGAGGGAGAGCAGGAAGGGGAAGAGGTTGGGAAAGGTCCCACGGGAGCAACCTCCTTGAGGTACTTCATTTATCTTAATAGTGCCACTGCGTCCCTTCCTGGTGAGGCTTCCTCCTGATAAGCCAAACACACAAAACTGAATGCGAAAGGACTCTGGCTGATATCAGCAGAGATGGGAGCCCATGTTTAAATTTTAAAATAAAAAAAAAAGATGAGTGACCACGAGCCAGCTCTTGTTCAGCAGGTGCTACCAACCCAGCAAAGCACTCCTACCACCACCTCCCTTGGTTCCACTCCGTATCTCTTAAATGAGCCAACAAACAAATCCAGAAGGTGGTTTCCAGAACACAGGTGAGTTTTGTCAAATTTCAGCATTCATCCCTGCTGAAGGATGAGATAGCAGAGCAGCTACCTGGAGGGTGTACCTTCCTCATCTTTCCATCAAGGAATGACAGTGCTTAATGGGGGGAAAATGATGGAGCACTTACAGGAAGATGTACTTAGGAAAATGGATTTTCAGGTGACTTTGAATGCTTCAGGCTTGTCTGGGAAACACAGTTTTGAGCTCCGTATTTTACTGGATTTCTCTGATTTCAGCAACCAGCCATATAAAATTCCACAAATTTCTTACATCAAGCCCACGTTTTCCCAAATATGTAAATTTTCCAGATTCTCCTCTCTCTTTCACAGCAGTGAATTAACAGTCCTAAGCTTTCAGTGAAGTAAGCACAGGACATTGTTTGCTTATAGTTTTACAGAGGGATCCTTCTGTCATTGCTTACTGTAATTCTTCTTGGATGTGAAGAGTAAAACATATTTACATTGGTATGTGGGATTCTGGACAACCTCAGGAAAAAGTAGGACTGGAAAGGAAGTTTTTCTGGCTGGTAAAAAAAAAAATTGAAATGTGTTTTTTACATATCAGAATGAAAGCTTGAAATATAGAAACTCCCAGAAAAAAATCCAACCAACCAAAAAGAAAAAAAAACACAACATCCCCCCCACCCCCCCACACACATTTAGCCAGCTGCAGCTATTTCGTTTGGTTACTCTATCCTTTTTATTTTCTTAGTAAATATAGTTTATGTTGCAGTGCAGAGTAGAAATTCTGGATGTCTTGGATAAAAAACTTTTGTCCACAAATTTGATTTTGGTAGTTTGGGAACTGCTTGGCATATAATTCTAATTTAGAAAGTGGTAATCTGCTGCACTAAAAATGAAAACTAATGATCCAGTAAATGACTAATTTTGTGGTCTGAGTTAATTAGTGAAGCAGCTTGGCGGATAGAAGGCTGCAGGCCTAAATTACTGTGCTAAGTCCTATTGCAGAGAGATATTATCTGGTTTTGATGTTTTAATAATAATTAATGAGAATTAAAATATTCAGATGGGATTTTTGCTGTTACTAGTAGCAAGAATATGTGTGTGTATATATATATGCATTTATATTTGCTCTTTGATGCTTTTCATGCTTGTTTGCATCTCAATCCTTGACTGTCTTGCTCTGTGACTTAAATAATACCCCAGAAATTATTCAGACTGTGCCTTTGTCTAGCGTGGAGGAAACATGAGGCTTTTACAATTAGTGCTGCTGGTTATTCTACAAAAAACATACACCACAGTCTGACAAGGAAATCAGCAGTAAAAAGCCAGGCAATAAGCTGTCTCTCATCAGCAGGCTCACAGAGAGCATCAGCTGCGGGCTCACAGCTCATTTTTGCATCTTATTTTTGGCGTCACAGGTTGCTGGGAATTCAGGCATGGCACAGCCACCTCCAAGTCTGCATGGATCTGCAAAACTTCAAAGAATTTTCTGGTGAAATCCAGCCATTACTTTGTTGAAGTCCAAAATGCTTAAATTTTGATGCCTCCAAGGCACCATGGTGGTCACTTCGTCTTGTGCCCTACATGACATGAGCCTTTGGTGTTCCTGCTGGGCATTCCCACCCCAAACCTGCTTCCTGGAGTTGGCTTTAAGCACATATTTTAGGAAACCCTACAACTAACTGGGTTCTCAGGATGGGGGAGACTTCTAATGAGCTGGTTTAGTGGATAATTGCTGCCACTGTTAAAACAAGCTTCTCTCTTTGTTTTCAGCTTGACTTCCCTCAGTTTCAGTCTTTCAGACATGGACTTTGCTCTACTGTGTTTGTCAAAATTAAAGCCCTTTAGAGTGTGGAATCTTCCCACATACCCTTAAAGACTAGGAGGAGTCATTTTCTAATCTCTTTCAAGAGGACAGTGATAATTGGGGACTAATTACTGGCTCTATTGACTTTTCCATGTTTGTGTTTTTTAGATAAGTTGTAATTGTTCCTTTTAATCATTGTATAACTATAGTTAATAATTGCTGTTCACTGTGCTTACATCCAAGGATGTGGCCCTCCTTCTGTTAGATTCACTATATGGGGCTCTGAGGGATAGTTGAAGTTGGTGTGGAAGTTGATAGTTGATGCTGGTTTGGTTTTGGGCACCTTTGGGGAAAAATAAGTGCATCAGTCAAAATGCTGTTTACCTTCTCAGAAGGTTGTGGTTTTATTTTTAATGCCCCCTATTCAAATGGTATCGTCTCTCTGGTCGGCTTAGTTCTGCTTGTAGGTTGTATTCTACCATCCTTAATCATCTTGAGTACTTTCCTTAACTTCATTTTATTTCACAGAGAAATTTCAAGGAGTGAGATGATACTTAGATGAATGAAATTGGGGATTAGACAGGGATTAGACAGATTCTAACAAGCAGATGCTGTGCTTTCTGTGGGAAGATTTCTAAGCTTCATTAAACCAAGAAAAGCTCTTTTCCCCTGACACTTGGAGATTTAAAAGCATTGTATTATACCCCTCTATTAAGAAAATTATAAACTATCTTTATAGCAATAGCCACCTTTTGGTGAAATTTCAAACTGTGGTCATATCCAAACCCTCCATGAAGGGATGTGAGTTCTTTTAATGCCTTGTGTACTGTGACTTCAAGAGGAATTTTCCCTCATCCAATTGCCCAAGCCTTTGCAGGATGGAGGCATAAATATCTTGTTTACGGTATTTATTCAGTTACCTCTGTTTTTTCTGTTTGCAGAATTTATGTTCCTGTATATGTTGGGCTGGTGGGAAGTCTCATCAACATCCTGATAGCAATCACGTGCATCCCTTCACAGACTAAACCAGAGTCAGACCACCACGTGACAGAGCACAGTGAGTATTTTGTATTTCTGATAAACAGTACATGGAAAGGGGCAGGGGATTGACATGCTGCAAGAACTGCTGAAGGAACCTGGAGTTGCATTTAAGGGTGAAAATGTCCCAAGTGGCAGCCTTGAGGTGCTGCCACCTCAATGTCTAAGCTGTGCTTATGGAAGAGTATTATTCCAAATATACTGATCACTGTGCCGTGTAGAATTGCAGCCTTCCAGCCCAGGCTTGTGTCTCAGAAAAGGTGACTGTGGACCCCTTGCTGGGGGTTAGTTTGGTCTGGCAGGGGAGGAAGCCCCACTGTCTCAGAGGGTTCCTCCTCATGCAGACCTGGCACCAGCTCCCAACCTCCTGCCATTGGCACAAAGCTGCAGCAGAGATGTGGCTTTTGGGTGGTGAACCTGAGTCCCAGAGCTTCCTGCTTTCTACCCTTAACCTGTACAAACAAAGTATTAACCCATGTGTCATCTTCTGCAGGCACATCACAGTCTGGCAGCTTGTTTAGCATCAGAGAAATCCTGCGCCTGATGAAGTTTCCAGGAGTGATGGAAGTTTTCATAGTCAAGGTCTTTGCTGGACTTCCCATAGGTAAATCTCACTCATTCCCTACAATTACTGATGTACTTAAAATAGGATGTTGTACACTGTAGGCCAGGCTTGTCTCAAGTTACTGAAAGCATGTTGCCTTTGATCACAGAGCAGTGAGGATTCACCTCCTAACGTGGTGTTGGATGCTCTCAGGCGCTCTCAGCCACCCAGGCTCAAAACCCTGGAACTCAATGTCAAACACACTGCTTATCATAGGCTGCATCTGGGAGTTTTGGCAAATCACCTAATCTCTCTATCCCCCTCACTGCAAATGTTTTTTCCTCTTGTCTGTCATTTCTCTTTGGGCTGTAAGCTCTTCAGAGCAGTAGAATATTGTTTGTCCTCTGCCAGAAAAACTGAGGTCCTTCCTGATTTTACTTAGTGATTTTAAGGCGTATGTGGATCCTACCCTTTTTCCCAACAATTAAAAATTATTGATGGATGAGTGGCTCAGACTGCACTCAGGGGACCCACAGCATGTTTCTTCCCTTGCACATTGATGGGGGTGGTTGTTCTTCTCTTCCTTATATATTCTGCTGGGGGTTTTTTGTGACACGGTAGGAACTCACTGATTCCCCAAACCTTTCCCAAACCCACCTGTTTCCCTGCTTCCTCTGACTCGGTTGCTGTCCTGGCATCGTTCATATCTCCCTATTTACCTGACTATGTATCCATGGCCACAATTTAATAATCTTTTGCCTATCCTCTAACTTTTTTCCCCCACTCACTTGACTAGAGACAAGCTGCATGTCATCCTCATCAGTGATGTGTAAGGAGAGGGAAATGTTCTCTGCCCTTCCACACACAAAGCCTTCATGGCTCTTTTCCCAGTCAACCCAAAAAGTGCAGTTTCTCTTGATGATAATTTCAAGAGCTGAATTTTGTGCACATCACAACATGTGTGTATCATGCACCTGAACAAACTAAGGCACTTCCCTTCCAAGCAGGGGTGCTAAGAGGGGGACTTAAGGCACTCTAGCTTTTGGACTTTGCATCTTTTTTCAATTCATTTTTGTCTGGAGAAGCTCTTTTAAACATTGAAGTTTAAAGAACATGAAGCATGATTTACAAATTAAATGCTAATTTGTAAACTGTAAATTCAGTTTACAAATGAAAGTAAAATTGGCTGTGGAGTGTGGCAGAATTGGAAGGGGATGGCTTTCTGGGTTTGGTCAGGCTCATCTGTTATTCCTTGGTATATCTCTGGGGGAACAAGTCCCACTGCAGTTGTAGAATAACATGCAGGGAAGTAAAGGTTTTCTGATTATTTTTTTTTCCTTGCTGTGTGTAGCTGGCACTGGCTGAGATCAGTAATGCCTACCCCTGCCCCTGGAGACAGGATACAGTCTCAAACCACTGCTGGCTTGACCTAACAGTGCAATCTTTTTGGTTCTTAAGGTGATAAACTTCTAAAACTGTACTCTAAAAAGTGTATAAAATGATAGCATTTCACAGAATGAGACAGATGATTTAAGAGGGGTGATAATTCTGGCTCATTTCTCATCTTAAAGTAGCATTATTTTCTCTGTTAAAAATGCCTGAGAATGCATCCATATGAGTTCTGCACACTAATTTTCTGTGTGTTTTTGTCCAAAGGCCAGGCAAAATGCACTTTGCTTTAGACATTCCTGCTGAAATGCAAATTCCTGGCTATTACAGAATCCATTCTTCCCCGTGTAAAGCACAAATCCTCGCCTCCAACCAAAATAAACGTCTCCTGCCCAAAACTGCAAGGCAATTTCTAGGCAAAGAGGATGAAGACAGTGAAGCTGGGATTTAAGGCAAGCTAATAGTCTGTCACTGAATACCTGGGAATATTTCTGTAAGGGTAGGAGAAGGTTCACTTGAGGCATTCCTGCTGTAGCATTCACACTCCAGTGAGGAGTGATTGATTTCCAAGTGACTTCTCTTTGCAGTAACAATTTCTCTTCACTTCAGGTCACTGACCAAACTGATGGCAGCTGAAAGGGGATCTGGCCATTGCTAATTCTCTGCAGCTCACAGCTGGAGGCTGAGCTCCTCATGAGCTCATTTACCTTTCGTCTCCAGGCTGCAACTGTATAATTAATTAGATTGCCAAAATTACAGACTGTTCTCTATTTACTTTGTAAACAAGTTTGTGATATACAGCAAAGAAAATCTTTTGTTCCTTATGGATCTCATTGTTGTCTAAAATTAGCTTGTTTGAGACTGAAAGAACCTCCCCAGGAGGGCTGCAGGGCTGGGAACCTCCTCCTTGTGTTGCATAAAAGCAGAGACATGGGCTCGGTGCCTCTTGCAGGAGAGGAGCTGCCAGAGATTGGACAGGCAGCAGACAGCTCCAGCACAGCCAAGTTACCTTCTCAGCTGACCTGGGAAAAGAGAGCCTCACTGCACTGTGGTAGATAAGAGACAGAAAGAAAAACAAGAGGATAAAAATATCAAATGTAACTCTCATTGACAAGAAATCACCAGGGCCGTAAAAATACTGATAAATAGCTGCTTGTATGAATCTTTGGCTGCCTAATCCCTTTGGAAAATCTGGTTTCAGCATGATTGCTTTAGCACCTGCATCCTGTTTTTTAAAGGATTTTCTTTCACGTGTGGAACAGCGTTTTGCAGTGAGCCTTAGGGCTCTGCATCCCATCACGTTTCCAGTCCAGCGTAGGAGGGCTGTGATGAGCTCCCAGAGGCTGTGCTTGCTTCTCACACCACAGGCTGCTTTCAGACATCTCACATCCTTTTTTTTTTTTCTTTTTCTTTTTTTTTTTTTTAATAGGGTTTGCACTCCTGATTTTCTTTGCTGCTTTTTGTCATTGTTACTGCCTCTCACAGATCATTTCCCTGCTTTCTGCTGCATAACCCTTGTTACTCCTCCCACTGGTGCCAGGTTTTCTAAGGAGTTCACCTTTTTCTTAGACATCCTCAAAAAAAGACAAGGTTTCTGAGGGTGTTTTATGCCATTTTCCTTTTTTTTTTTTTTCACGTTGAGCCTGTAAACGTGGACTGAGGCTTATCATTATTTATGTGGCTGCACTCAGCTGACCTGCAGCCTGCCCAGCTGGGAACTTTGCTTGTTCCAATGAGCATAACATCTTTTTTAGTTCAATCTGAGGTTTGCCTTGTGAGTTTAATCAAGAAATGTGCAATTACCCGTGGTAGAGACCACCTTAGCTGCTGAAAGAAGAGAGGCAAGGGGGTCTCCCTCCTCCAGGTAGCTTTAAGGGACCATGCAGGCACAGGGGATGACACCCATCTGAAAATGAGACCTTTTCATCTCCAGGGGATCTGTGCAACGTATAATTCTAATTAAAGAGAACAGCCTATTCCCCTGCTCTGAAAGAAAGCAGCTTGTTTGGAGGAGAAAGATCCAAATCTGTCTTAACTTGATGAGGGACTTCAAAGGGGAGAGGAGCTGTAGAAGCTGGAGGGAAGTACCAGGAAGAAGCATCAGGCACGTAGGAAGGCCAAGCCCCTCCTAGGTGGTACCTGCAGTGGGGTGCAGGATGAAGGGTGAGCGCCTGCCTCAATCTAATCTTTCTACAAGTGAAACCAAGTGTGGTTTTTCTTTCATTTCGTCACGTGTGCCTTTTATAAACGTGTGCAACCCTGTTGCCTGATTTGGGTGTTGTGAGTAAATACTGGTATTTGCATGTTACCTTAAGCTGGCTTGCTGAGAGTAATTTCAAAGTGACTGGATAACAATGGGGTGCTCTCCGTGGAGGGGTGTGGTGAAGCCATAGATCTTCATGAGCGCCAGCTCCCAGGCACCTTCTCCACACTGCTGGAGAGTAGAAGAGCAGAGCACCCTTCCTGCCCCCATCCCTCTCTCCCAACGCCATGGAGCCAGCTGGGGTGCAGCTACCCCTGTTAAGAGGGGGGACGTGTCTCTAATGGGGTTGAGGAAGGCTTTGTGGCAGGTCCTGGGATAGGAGGGTAGTGCTCCCTCCAGGCAAAGGCTTGGGGTGCCTGGAGGGAGGTCCTCCCTGCTGAAGGTGCTGCCTTGATAGCGCTGGGGCTGGGCTGCTGCATGCACTGGAGATGTTCTTGTTCGTTAAGAAGCCAGTCCTCCAAAGTGTTTTAATTAGCAGCCTGGAATTGCTCTCTTTATCCTTCCAGGAAAAGCTGGCAAATCCTCCCCCTGCTGTATCACTTTGCCAGGCCACCAGCTGCCTTCTCAATCCTTACACATTGCCTCCTGGATTCTGGGTTTTTTCAGGAAAGACAGGAACACAGCTCCCTTTTTACCCAGTCTTTAAAACTCAGAGGATCTTCCAAGGAAAGGCAGGACTGCTAAAAGTCACCTGGTCTCTTTTCTCCCAGAAGGATCAGTGACGTCTGACAGGCACATCGTGGGGTCCTCCACACACAGAGAGCCCCAGTTTCCTACTGTCTTGCTCCATCTCAGGTGCACAAGACACCAGGGGAAGCAGCAGACTCTTACCCCACACCACACTTGAAGTGCAGTGTTTTGACATAATATTTTTAATATGATGGCTCTCTCTGTAGGATGGGAGCATGTGCCAGCACGCCTGTATTTGTGTATGTTTGGCAGTGGGGGAAACACACACTATTGTATTTTCATTGGAGATTGAGTGGATGTTCTCTGTTACACTTTCCAGAAACTGCCTCAATTGAAAAGCAGACCTGGTCTGTGCTCTTTCTGTCCCTACTTTCCTGGTTGCTTGTGTTGACATTGCTCTCAGTCCACACAAGAGATTTCTCACATGCCCCAGACATCGTTGCTGAGGTGTGCAGTGAAACCACTGCATTTTGGCTGATGTCACTGGGCTGTTCCCCACAGTGAATATCTGAAGTCAGGCAAAAGGGGTGAGGAATCCAATCAGATTATTTTTACGGTTACAGTCTTGTCTGAACAAATGTTTTCTTGCTGTCTTAATGGTTAGCCTGGCTTCAGTGATACAAATATTTACCAGTTTATAATTAACAGCTGAAACTACAGCCTACATAGTCACATTATTTAAAGATGAAAGTAAGGGGGATAAAAAGGTTAACATTTAAAGATTAAATTACTGCAATGACTTTGAATAGGATTCTGCTCATGTTTATACCCAGTGCTGGCAAACCCAGGGAGAGCTACTGACTTGGACCGGTGGTGATGGGGAGCAGGGTTTGGGCTATTACATGCAGTGCAAGTGTATTGATGTATTCTTTGCATTGACCCTCCCTCCAGGTTTGTTCATGATTATGTTTTCCATCATCTCTATGGATTTCTTTGGCTTGGAAGCAGTGGAGTCTGGATATCTGATGTCATATTTTGGTGTTCTTCAAATGGTAAGTGAAGTGCAAGTACCCCTCTCAGACAGATTAGCTTGCCACACTGTTACCTAATTCAATACCTTCTGGACACATGCTCTTCCAAACCCAGGTGCATTATTGACTGGCAAATCCTAGCTCTGCCATACAGCATTTAGCTTCAAAAAGAGAAGTGGCTCCAAATTTATTCTGTTCCTTGGAATGGGAAGAAATTGGAGCAAGGAATGTCCTGAAAGCTTTCTTTGTGGATATCTAAGCAGCAAAGCTAAAATTTCCTTGGACTGATATGTCCTGGGTTTTGCAACAAATCTTACATTGAAACTAAAGTGCCTTGGCAGAGGTTTTTCCTGGTGCAGGTTAGTTGATTTGCATTTATATAGTAGAGCCCTGTACACT
The DNA here is from genome assembly GCA_013401135.1 of Cettia cetti. Lineage (NCBI taxonomy): Eukaryota > Metazoa > Chordata > Aves > Passeriformes > Sylviidae > Cettia > Cettia cetti. Next base: position 19,778 of record VZUI01024706.1, on the reverse strand, counting down.
CAGGAAAGCAGACAATCTTATTGATGTTTTCACTGAAGGTCCCTTCAGTGTAGAAGAACTTGTTTCTTCTGCATGCAAACAAGCACAAGCTTGTTATTCCAAAAAAAAAAAAAAAAAAAAAAAAGAAAAGAAAAGTGAAGGAACATGGTTAGGAGACTACCAAAATGGGTAAATGGGAAAATCAGCTGAATTAAGCAGCAACAGGGTCAAAAATGTGCAGTGTTGTGTTGTAGAAGTGTTCTTTTTGGAGGAAGAGGCTTAATGATTTTGCAGAAAGAGCAGCAGATGGTTATAACCAAGCCCCAAGGTAGGAATGCAAGTTGAGCAATATCCTGAAGAAGAGTGGTCTTGTTATTAAATCCTCTTCATTTCCTGGGCATTGCCACAGAGTTCCTGTGGGATCTGGAGGAGCTTCTCATTTGGGGAAGGGCAGCTTAAGTTGCTTCCTTTGTGATTTGGATTTGGCATGGTGTTTCCAGTCACTTGGGCTCTGGCCTGGTCTCACCAAATCTGGGCATCTCGGTAGAGCAGCTGGCAGGCATGGCTGTACATCAGCAGATGGATTCTGCAGACTAAACTGCCTGGAGCTGAGGAGATGGTGCCTTTGCCATGTCCCTCCTGAGAGGGTGGCTTTGGACTAGCTGTCTCTTGGTCCTGTGAACATCCCCAACCCCAATGCAGTCCCATTCAGCCTCTTTGGAAAGAAGACCAATTTGCTGGTCCACAATATGGAAACAGCGTGAAAAGTAGGGTGATGCAGGTGCTTTCCAAAGCAAGCTTCTGACCCAAACTCCACTGCTTTCAGAGGCTTTCCCTATGTTAGCCTTGTATGCTGCCTCCTAGACCAGCAATCACTCAGGGCTTAGAGGGGCCAAGTCACTGTCCCATATCTTCTTCCACATTTGAATGCAGAAGGACTCCCCAGAGCTGGGCTTTTAACTCAAGAGATGCCAGGTAAACCCCAGTTACACACACACAGAAATAAAATCTGGAGTTGCAGCATGGCTGTGGTGTGCTTGTTTGGAGTTGGGTAACGTGGGCAGCAATAGCTGTTGTAAGGAGTGGCTTTGTGTTGCTAGATGGAGCCTGGACACAGGTCCAGGATATCTGTCTTGAGGACACTGCTGCTATGTCTGGAATATCTGCCTGCCTTCACTGCCATTGTTCCCCAGGTTAGTTTGGTTGAAACTGCTGTAGATAAGGTTACCTCCTGTGCCAAGCTGGGGCACCCCACATGGAGACACAGCCCTGGAAGATACAGGAATTACAACATCCACTCTGCTTCCTAATGGATGATCAGATGCCAGTGCTAACCAGGGACCTGACCCTTCCCAGAGTCACAGTTTCATGCCACAGAGGCCACTCATTCCTATTGCCACAATCCAACCCTGCAGGGCCCTGCAGGCTCAGGTGCAGCATTCACTTTGCTGGGAAGCCTTTGCCTTGGGACATTTGACACAGAAACTGGTTTTTATCAGCAAGGCAGTTTTCTTTCATACATCCATGCAGTTTCTATCCATGTTGGTATGCCCCCTTCTACAGTGCATGGCTCTGGACATCAGAAATATAGGAGTGAATTGGTCATAGGGTGCAAACTTTTCTTCATGTTGGTACATTGAGGTTCACTGTCAGAACACCAAAATGGAAAGAGGGAAAACCACTCTATTTTTAAAAAAAAATCCCAGGGCACTTGATTCTTGGTGACAGCAAAGCCATCTCACCTGAGAGCTTGCAAAGCACTGCTTTTTGCTTTGTCATTTATTTCCACTTTACCACTGGCATTTTCAAACTCTGCTCTGGTTTATGCAAAGATCCTTTGGTCCTTCAACTGGACCAAATTAAGCTCTCACTCTCTGTCTTTTAAATTATTTTGAAAACATTAGAATGAATATCTTTACTTTCAGGTATCTGTCTAGAACCACACAAAGATATCTCTTGCAGGTGGTGTCTGGGGTAATATTTTATGGCTGCTTTCTGTTTGGGTTGCTCTAGCAGAGAGGGAATAGCAGTGTGCTGGCTCTGTCCTGCTGAGCCCCAGAGATGCTTGTGTTGCCTAAGCTGGCATTTCAGATGCATTTGTTTCTGCTCTGCAGTGAATTGATACTGCTGAGATACAAATGCAGATTAAGGTGCAAGTGAATTCCACCAATCTGGATAGGTGAAAGATGATTAATATCTGCTGACTGACTTCCCCACTTCACTGAGTAATTGATAGCTTTATTCATAAGGAATAAAATGTAATTTTCAGTGAATTTCATCAACCAGATACTCAGCTTTGATTTTTCTTTTATTCTTTAGTTTGCCCTTCTGTAAATCATTGTGAGAGGGTTTTCCCATCCTCTTGGACTTGCCCTGAGCCCTCCTGTTAGAGGAAAACTGTCCCCCATGTTTGCATCTCTTCCTGGACTTGAAAAAGCTAGTGTTTAAGGACTTTTATAGCTGGAAGGGGACATCAAAGAAATTAAGGGGGAAATTATTTCTTTGTGTTATTGTAGTTTCTATTTTTTAAATTAAATATTCTTTACATACTCCTCTTACAGAAGGCAATGTTGCAGCTCCCTTTCCCAGCCTGATCAGCAATCCCAGGATGACTCAAATACTGATGGTGTCTTCCTGCCTTCCTCTCCCACCCCAAGGATATTATGCTCCAATTGCTTAATCTAGTTTTTCAGCTTCCCAACCTCATTTGACCTGCTGTGGTGAGAAGTGGCCAATGCACTATAAGAATCTGTTTCTCCTCATTCCTCTCGTTTGAGCCAGCTGCAGAGTATCTAGAGAGGAGATTTTGAGAGGCTTTGAGTCACTCCACCTAACTTTAAGTAGGCAGCTCAAGTTCTTTGTCATTGCTACCTCAAACAGCTCCTTGCATGGAGAACCAGCACAGAAACACAGACCCTGCAGGAGGTGAGGTGTCTGCCCTCTTTGCAGATGGAGGATGTTAGTTTAGACACTCCACTAATTCAGGCATCATCTGAGGCATCCCATCCAGAGCTCCTCAGCCTCACTTCAGCCTGTGGTGAGCATCATCTAACAGCAAGGGATGCAGCAGGGAAAATGTGGGGCAGGTTGAAGTGCAGGGTGGGAAGGGGGCTCGTGTCTGGGTCAGGACACAGCCAGGCAAGGTCAGAAGAGGGGGTGTGGGAAGGCAGTGAGACAGCACTGAGAAAAAGAACTGTCTGATGAGGAAACAGAGTTGTAGCTCAGAAAATGGAATATGACCAAGGCTGGAATGGACTGATGGGGAAATGAAAATAGTACATGGGACTAATTGAAGCAATCCAGGTCTCTGCAGTGGTTCTTGAAGCACCCTGAAAGAGTGGGGCTGTCTGATGAGTTTGGGCTGGGCCAGGTGAAGAGAAGTCATGTGGGAGATAACGAAATGAGGAGAGGAAGGCAGACAGCAGGAGAGCTGCCTCTGCACCAGGCAGCCTGCACTGCAGAGATTCCCTTGCTCATGGTGTGCTTGAAGCATCTTTATCTGATCACTGGTAGGTCTCCAGGCAAGAGTTATGAGAGCCCATCAGAGACACGATCCCTCTGTCCTCCAGGGCTGAGAAGGCATGAGAATGAAATTTCCTTCATAGTGAATGCCTGGCAGTGTGAAATACCAATCTCCCAGAGAATATTATTTCATAATGGTTTAAAATAATTTAATTTTGAGTAATAGGCAGAAATAAGCCTAGACTCCTTTTTTTTTTTTTTTTTTTTTTTTTTTTTTTTTTTTTTTTTTTTTTTTTTTTTTTTTTTTTTTTTTTTGAGTTTGCAAGTGTGATAGCATGGAGACCTTCCAGGTGTAGTATGTGGCTTTGAAAATGCTGCTGGAGGATTACGCAAGTGAAATACCTGGAGTCCCTGGGTGATATCTCAAGGCACATCTGATGCTTAGATTTCAAACCACGGGAGGGGGTGGGGGAAACTTTCCTTTAAGAACTTTTTCTTAAAAAAAAAAAAAACAAAAACCAAAGCAAAATGCTCCAAACAAAATTCTGGGTGGGACAAAGGGGTAGATATTTATAACCCTGAGGATCAAGAAATCATAAGACATCTGTTCTATTTACTGCATTTAAATTTGTATTGTTATACAAACTCCACCTCTAGCTGTGCAGCTTCTGGAGGGACAAGTTGGTACGGAGTGATCCTGAAAAGATGAGAGAGATTCCTGGAGGAGAGATTTACATTGTGTATCATCTTATCACCAGTCTGTCCCTCTCACTTTTTTTTCTTCCCTGCACAGCAAAAGAGATGATTAAAGAGCCGGGGATTTAATTACAGCCAGGTATGCCTAGGGGGAAAACCCACTTTGTGAAAGGACCTTGCAACAACAAACAGAAAGTTCTCCAGTTTCCTCGCTTTGAAGGATTTATGTCTGTGGAGAGGGGTGGGTTGGAGGGGGAAAGAAAGCGATTAGGCTGGAGTTTGCAAAACACACCATCCTCTTCCCCCTGCTCGGCAAAGTGCTGCCTTCAGCAGTTTGGTCCTCAGCCCTCCTTTCGGTCCCACCGCCCTCCTGCTCCTCCACACCACCTGAGCTACTCAGCCATTTCAGGCATCGCTGTGTCAGTAGAACAGCTCCCTTTCCCCTAGCAGGGCTTTGCACCGCCTTCAGCCTGTGCAGAAAAGCCCCAGCGGTGGTTTGTGCTGACCCCCGTGTCTGCCCCGGCAGGTCCCTCCCCAGCGGCGCTCGCCTGGGAACTGCCAGCCGGCACAATTTCAAAGGCGAGATACGGGTCCAGGCGTGGGAGGCTGCTTCTGATGTGAATCATGCTATCTGTGCTAGGGATGGGGCCCTGCATCTTCTCTGCGAGGCTGTACCAGCTTATCTGGCCTGCTGTGTCTGCTTCCCGACCTTCTCACAGCCTTTCATTTCCGAGCTGTCGGGTGAAAGGGAACTTATTTTGTTGCTGGGCTCTATCAAGCTTTCAGTCGGTGCTGATGAAAGAATCTTCAGCAACAGTCCCATGTGCTCTGAGAGCAGAGGACCAGCTGAGCATCTGCATGACTCCACTAACCTCCACAGGTGAGGTCAGCTCCTTGCAGGTGCCAGTCAGCTCAGCAGTGGCTCCGTGCAGCAAGGCTGGTACTTCAAAAGTCTTCCAAAAGCTGGCACCTTGGACTTTCAAATACAAGCAATCTTTTCCATCCTGCAAGGGGTCCCTGAAATTTGTTAGAGGTTAATAGTCAAATGGGTAATCAGCCTTTCTGAGCAAATGGGAGCAGCTGTTTTCCCAGAAACCAAATGCAGTGATAGAGGCAAAAGAATATTGTTCCATGTGATTTGCTGGACTAGTGTAACAAATCCCTGGCTCGGTGAATCCAGAAAACGATGAACAGAGATTTGGCTGTTCTTATGCATTTATTGGAAGACTCATTTGCCTTTAAAGAAGGAGAGGGGGGAGGAAAAAAAGATGAGTTGGTTTTTCCTGTGACATATGTACACAGCCACAGGCAGTGCCTGTTATTTCACTTGCAAACAATTTCCTCTCTCTTTTGTTTATTGATGGCAGAAGGCATTCCAGCCAGGTACACTGGCTCTTCCCCGACTTCAAAGGAGGTCAGGTTACAAAGGCAAGCTCCATCCAGGCAAAATGAAATGCAGGAGGGTAAAGCCCATCGAAGTCGATCTTCAAGGGGAGTTTATGTGCAAGGGAAAAGCCCAGAACACACTAGTAAGAATAAAAATAAGGATAAATTCCACTTATCAGCTACCAGAGCTTATCCATGGGAATAGTGATGACCAAGTCACCTGGGATATCCTCGCTACCTCCTGGTAAACCGGCAGCACAAGTCCAAAATCTTACATGGGAGAGTGCTCATGAGCCACCTGTCACCTTCCCAGATGTGCCTGCACAGGAGGGTGCTGCTCATGCCAGCCCAGGAGCTCTGCACTCAGGGAAAATTGTAGACTGGAAGTAATGGGTTTTCAGGTCTAAATTCAGACTGGAAAGTGAGGTTGGAGTTACTGGTGATTGGAAATATTATCTAGCGCCTAAATCAAGGCTCTGTGTCCAAAATCAGGATGATTTGTTGATCTCAGGCCTTGTCAGCCTGGGACTAATGGCTGGATGAGCAGAGCCTGTGCTGGGGAGCAAGGCAGGCAGCCCAGATAGCCCGTGGGGGGACTGCCATCTGTACAACCCAAGGATTGCTGCCCAGCCCCAAGGGGAAAGCAGGTGACTTGGGCTCATTCTTGCCCTTGGAAATAGTCCCCTTGCCAAGCTGGTTGATTCAGCAGTGATGTTTTACCTTGTGCTTTTACTGCCACAGCCCAAGTGGTGGGAAAGCCCATGGGGAATGCCAGCACTGGCATGAGGACCATCCCTCTGCTCTGCTGACTCTGAGGACAGCTCATTCTGCACAGCTCCAGGTCCTGCCTGCTCAGAGCCTGTCCCTGCTGCAGTGGTGCTTGTTCCTTCACACAGGGGACGTGTGCAGTGATGGCAACATTTTTGGGAAAGCCACTCCCATGGCCATCAGAGCAGGGACGTTGCTGATGATATACCCTAATGACTCAAGGAAGGGCAGGGACTGGGCTGTGCCTGCACGCTGCATCCCAGTAAAATATGCCGTTCGAGTCTGGGCAAATTGGGAAATTTGCAGAGCCGAACTGGGGTTTGGGTGATGCCACCCTTGAGTCAATCCATGCCCTGTGACAAGGCTCAGCCCCCATCCCATGTGACTCAGCACAGCCCCAGCTGTAGGAGGGACTGGGAAGTTGCAAGAAGTTAATGATGATTCTCCCTTTTTGGAGCACTCAGCTTAATGTAGCGTCACTCAGTGGCTTCCCCACCCACCCCTGGAGTAGGAGCTGCTGGAGCTGGTATCAGCCTCCTCTCATGGCAGGGCTTTTGGTCAGGATGACTCAGGTCTCCCTAGGCATTGTCCAAGCCTGGTGCCACAGCAGGTCCAGCAGTGTCCCGGAGGCTGCCTGGCAGGTGACATGACCTGGGAAGGACACGCAGAGCCTGTGCCAGTGTCACGGGGCAGCTGGACACACGTGAGCCATGCTCTCAAGCCCTGGCCAAAGGCAGGGACAAGGACAAAAAGGAGGCAGGAGCCAGAATGTCTTCTTGGTGTCATGTGCCCTCATGGCAAAAATCCTTTGTGCTCTGAAGCAAAGGGAAGGGTTGAATTTTGTTGGTTTTCCATTCACTTGTATGCTGTTGGATATACATTAATTTTGTAGCTATTGTTCTTTATGTCAACTTCAATTTCACTCTATTGCTGTTTGGCTTTTTTTTTTTTTTTGACTGGTTATTATAGATTAACATTTCCTTTCTGTTTAATAGCTTATTTTCTCATTTATTTTGCACTCATTTCCTTTCAGTTGACTTTGGGTTTCTGCCTCAGGACTAACACAGCAAGGCTGAGTGTAGTGTAGTGTCATTCCTGGTCCAAAGCAGACCATTGAAGTTTTCTCCAGGATGGACGACCACAGAAACAAAGCCCACCAAAGACACCAAACAAAGAAGCATTTTGAACTACAGCTCTTCTTTCAAGTCAGAGGAGTTTTAATTTGGATCAAACAAACCCTTTCAAGACAGGGAAAACTCAGTAGGTTCCTATCTGTTTCTTACCTGTATTGCAGTCAGTCAGACTTTTTTACCATGATCTCTTCCAGCCTCTCTCCTCTTGTATCCACTTGGGCCAGGATCACCTGAAGTATGGAAGATGCTGAACAGATAAATCAAAGAGGGAATCCTTGCTCTGCAGAGTGCTGGAGAAGTCACATAATTTCTGGGATTTTAATATTTTGCTCTTCCTTCCCTTCCCCCCCCCCCCCCCCCCCCCCCCCCCCCAGTTTTTGTTTAAAATCTGTAGAACCAGTTCTCCATCCTTTACATCTGCGTGTCCTGCTGGGACTGGATATTAGCATCTCCGTCATACTTGTTTCCTGCCTAAAATTTATGAACCACCCAATTTGTATATTTATAGTTCAAAATAATGGCAAGAGAAGGTACATTTTCCTCCTCTGCTTACAAATGTACAGCTTTTCTTTGGGGAGGACTTGCCAAGAATGAAGACCGTAGTATTAACTGTATTTCACAAACACACCACAAGTTGTATCTGCGAGTGTTTTTAGAAAGTTCAGTCACTGCTGCTGAGTAGGCAGTGATGGTAAACTCAGGCATACACCCTGAATAAAACTTCCTGCTGATGGGCTGGATCTCTCCCTAGAAGGAAAACACTTGAAATAATGGATCATGCCTTCTAGTGATTTACTGTGACAGTGAGGTCCTTTTTTGTCAAAGAAACGCCGATGGAAGAGCCTGTTTGCTTGAAGAAAGTAGCAATTCTCTTTTGACTTTGTTTAAATTATTATATTATATTGGGCTTAATGGTGCTTTTGTGTTTCTTTGCCAGGTTGTCCAGGGTTTGGTGGTTGGGAAACTCTCTAGTCACTGCACAGAGATGACCCTGCTCAGACTCAGCGTCTTCGTCTTTGCCGGTGTGGGAGTAGGCATGGTAAGGCGAGTGGGAAATCACCCACAGTGTCTTTAATAATGTCACAAGCAGTGACACAAGGTCTGTGACACCTGGCTATGACCTCTGCCCTTGGAAATGCCACCTCTGGCTCTCTTGGGTGGTCTTCAGGGCAAGGAAAACCAGCTCTCCTGGGCCTCTGCGCAAACAGAGCCGCGCTCAACGTCAGCATTGCGCCAAACCTTGATAAAGAGCCGTATGAGTAATAGTTATGGGGATTAAAAAATATATTAATCTTGCACAGAAACTCACTAAGTCCCTCCTGAGTCACCGGATTTGCACAGAAATCCTGGCCTGGTCTTGTCAGTGACTGCACTTCCTGGACTACCCAGAAAGTAAATGAAGATTACGGTGGGTAAAAATCATTGTAGTTGTATATTGCAGTGAGACAGCAGAGGTTGTGCACTCTCCTTCTGGGGCTTTGTTTTTGTCTAATCCCCCAACATGAGAGTATTTGGGGAAGGAGGTAGCAAGGCAGTAATTTTGTTCCTCCATTTTGGGATAAGTGATGTTAGCTGTTGCTGGTTGTGACCTCATGGGCAATGGTTGATGCCAATCTCAAACAGCAATTGGAAAACTGAGTGGATGTAGGTCGCTCTGCTGGGAGCTGTGTTTGCTCAGATAAGCCATGTCCAGGGCCCTGACAGCTCTGCCCAGGCCATGGGGATGGAGGAAATGTGCTCGCAGTCCCCGTCAGTGCAGTGGACCCAAAGGATAATTGAGTGGCATCAGCCTTTCGGCATTCCCTGCAGGATTTGGCCTTGAGCCTTGCTGCCAGGATGCTGGTGCTCCCACTGCTGCAGGGAGGATGACTGCCATTCCCCCAACTGTACCTCAGCTGTGGGGAGGTCAGGGCCAAGTCCTGGAGGGTGCTGAGGTTTGTGGTTCCCAGCTACATGGATAAGATGAGGCACCTACACATCTTAGCTAATCTGAGCCTAAATCATGTCTGAGATGAAGCTGCAAAGGAAGGATGGGTGTAGACCAAGGGCTGGCTCTGCAGTTGGAGCGTGGTCCCTCTCCCTGGGGTTTTTGAGGCTCCTGAGGATTCTGTCAGGTGTAGAATGCTTGGGAAGGGTCTCTTCCAACTGGTGTCATGCTCTTTTGGCTGAAATGAATATGCCTCCTTAACATGGGACATCTGCACAGAGCTTGATGCTCCTGAGAAGCACTTTGAAGGTCTCACCACTGTTTTTCAGTCATTCAGAGCAATTAGGTGGGACCAAGGTGGATCTGGCCCATCTGGAGAGATGATCATCCCCAGGGCACCTGCTGCTGAGACTGAATCCCTGTGCTGATGCCTGGTCCCAGGGGAACAGTCAGAGCAGCAACATGAATTACATGGGTTTTGTGCACTGAAGTGTCATTGATCCCCAGGGAAGGCTGGAGTCAGGTGGAGGTAGCAGAGAAAGCCTCGATGGCAGTGGAGGGGCACACAGGCTAACACAGATGTCCCAGGGCAGGAAGGCTCACATTGGCTGCACAGGGAGGAGAATCAGGAGCCAGGAAAGGAAATCATCTTAAAGTTGGTAATTATGCCAAGCCCAGAGGGCTGTGGACATCCTGACAGCACGGGCCTGGGGACAAGGGTCAGCAGTGACTTCCCATGAGAACTATTCAGAGGCAAATGCAGCTGTGATCTTCTTTGCCTTGTTAAAAAGCGCTCTGTCCGAGTGGCTGCCAAGAAAACATCCGCTTTGGGGTGCATTTCTGTCTCCGTGGGGATGAGTGCTGTCACAGCAGCAGCCCCAAATGCACAAGTTATTGGGTGAGGCTTTTAATCCTTCACAGCTGCTGACGGAGGAGCATCCCACCTGCTGTGCCCTTGCAGTATGCGGCTTCCAAAAGCAGCAGTTCCCCTCCCCGAAGGGTGGAAGTGAGGAGAAAGGCTAACTGTTAATAAAAGACTCTCCAGAACCCATCCTGATAGCACAGGGAGGGGAAGTGGGCTGAAGCCTTTTTGGAAGGCTGGCACAAACTGCAGCTGGGAAGAGGCTGCAGGATGTTCCCAGCAACAGGCAGCTGGAGAAGGGAAGGGGTGGGCTGGGAGCTCGGCAATAACACCTGGATAAGGAGAGGATAACCAGTGTCTGATCTGCAGATGTGAGCTGGGAGAGCGTGGGCAGGGCTGTAGGAGGGTTTGGCAGTAGCGATGGGGAAGTTTTTCCTTTTGTCTGAAGGCATGGCTGTGCCTCATCCTGCCTCACTGCCTGCATTTCCCAGGCATTTGTTTTTCGAGTTGTCTGCTGAGACTCCTGATTCTGCCTCTCGTCTAAAAAATGCTTTCAGATCTGCTCACCTCAAAAAAACTACTCACCACCCAGCAGCTGAGGAGTAGCAAGGACTGGGCTCTGCCTGGCTTGGTTCTCCCTCCTCCCCAGGGAAGTGAGGAGCCATTTCTCCGTGTTTTGCAGGAGACACAGATATGCCTCTGCTCTTTTCTCCTGACTTGCTTCAGCCTACGAGGGAGGCTGTACAAAGCAGGAGGGATTAAAACTGATTTTTTTTCTGTGAGCTCCACAATGTTGTCCTGCAATGACATTTGCCCCAGCAAGGAATTACTCCCCTTCCTTTTGTTTATGTACCAAATACCTGTTCCTCTGTCTTTGTTCTCTGGTTCCTTAATCAGAAGTGCCTACATCTTAACCAAAAGGTAGGCAAAGAGCCCCTTTGAGGAGAAAAACCTGGCTGTGTGTGACTCTAGAGGGGAACTAGGAATAAACCTCAAGATTTCCAAGTCATTAGTGAGCAATGTCTCTGAGCTCCTCCATCTTCTGTAGCCGAGAGGCAGGGACCAGATCTTAGGACAGTGAACTCCAAAGAATGAAACTTCTGGCTAAACCAGTGACAGAAATATTCTCCAGCCACAATAACACACCTTGAGACATGGGTTAGGGCAGGAGACTTGCAATAAAGGGGGAATTTCCTTTCCATGCCCCAGAGAAATCCATTCATTTGACCATCAGGGCTTGTGAATGAGCTGGAAGCTGCTCCAGCCCTCCAGCTTAGGGAGCCTCACCGCTTTTGTTTCAGCATTAAACAGCTGGAGGGATGTCTCGCTAAGAACATGTGCAATAACAGAATCATTACTCTCCCTAATTATGCTCGCTAATGTGCACTCATGGCCAGAAAACTTATTCCAGATTATTGAATTTGGTGAATTTATTAGCAGGGAAGCAGCAGAACAGGATTAGAAATCCCAAAGGTACGGTGTTACATAATGCACTGTGCTCATTTAGTTTGACAGGCTCGGTTTAGTTTTAATTATTTATGATAATGAACCAAAAAGCCTTCTCTAGGCTGTTTTGTATAAGTAATGGAAGCTTCCTGAAGTACACCACATACATCTGCTATTCAACATTTCCTCGGGAGTTGGACAGAAGACAGAAGACAGGGGGAAGGGTGCAGGGACGTCACTAATTCCCAGATGCTAAAAATACCCACAGCAGTGCCGGGGAAACGTGCTGCCAGATTGTAGGGTATCGTTTGCTCTGCATGCTTGGAATAATTCACTGCAGACAAATGGCAGGCTGTGAAAGACCCCACAACGGCCAAAGCCGCACCACCACATATCATTTGTGGCTCCCACCATTTCCCTAAGTCATGGGTTTGACTCATGATTTTCTTTCAGATTGTTTTGTGCCACAAAGTCACAGTTTGTGCTCTTTAATGATCTCTGGTCTGTTGTGTCCTGTCCCTTAGGCCCTGATGAGGACCGTGTGGCACTTCTGCATCATTGCGGTGCCGCTGGTGTTTGCCTTCAGCATGCTGGGCACGCTCACCGACAGCATCCTCACCAAGGCTGTGCCTTCCTCCGACACTGGTAAGGCTCCTCAAAGAAGGCCAGACTGGTGTTCTGTCAGTTTTGAGTCCATTGAGCACTTCCCAGCTGCCACCACTGCTGTGGAGCACTGGGTGAACACCTGGATCTGGCTGGGCACATGATGGGTGTTGGCAGAGCAGATGAACGGGACTGGTGGGGCTCATACAGGACAGACTTGAACAAACTTGAGCAAGCATCCCTGACCCAGTGCTCCCAGCCCTGTGCTGCCTGCTGGCATCCATAGTGGTGGGCACAGAAAGGGAAGGCTTTCTCAAACTCTCTTTTCCATGGAAAGCAAAGGTATGTTAAAAAACCCGAAAAACACCACTCTTCCACTGTGACAGTGTCAGAGAGGGCTGCTTGTTCACACCTTTTAACTTAGGGTATCTCAGGAGGGGATTCTGGATTACTCTTTGCAAACGTGCTTTGCCTGATGCAATAACTGCCCCCTCTCTCTGTTTTGGCCTTGTTTCAGTCAGAGCTCCTGTATTTCTCTGTGCAAGACAGCAGTGGTAGATACTTAAATCTTTATACCTGGGGCTTTAATTCTGTTGCTGGAGGAAATATGCCTACATTACTGTCATGGGAGCCTGGCTGAGTTCATGCGGGGATGGAGCTGGCTTAGTCCAGTTTGATGTCTTTTGCTCAAGCCCTTTCAGGGTTTGCTCCCAGAGCAGGTACCCAAGAGTGTCTCTGCTTTAGCTGAGGCTTTCTGTGATGCCAGTCTGCACCCTTCATCTTCCCTGGCAACTGTCTGAGCAGATACCACTGCACAGACCCTACCAAGAATGGGAGCTGTAGTTTGCACAGCCCATTAGTGAAGTTTATAAAGCACTTTTGAGATGCTTCTGGGTAAAGAGCTTTTGTGAAAACCACTTCAGTAGTTTATTTGTAGAGCTGACCCACTAGATCTCCTACAAATGCTGGGAGCCTATGATTTTTCAAGTGGGATATTTCCACCTGTGAGGACCATTTATTCCCCAGACTTCACCTCTCTGGGAAGAGTCTCAGCCTCTCTGCTCAGCCAGGAAGAAAATTTGCTGCTTCATGGCTTGGAGCAATGTTCATGTGAGGGAAAGCCAGGGGGGAAGGGCATACAACGGGCCTTGGGACATACAACCAAGCTGGAATTCATCCAGGCTCTTCTCAAAGGGGTTTTGTGAGGAAAACCAGAGCAGTGCTTAGCTTTTGGAGCCCGGAGGCAAGCTTTGGTCAGAGAGGAAAATGGGTTTAGTTGCCTCACTCTGCTCCCTGCTTGTGTATGTTGTTTGGCCAGCCTGTGCCTTGGTGGAATGGATGGTCTCCCCATGGTGGAGCAGGACTGCAGGGCAGGATGGAGGCAGGTTGCAGGTCATCAGGGGATGCCAAGGGCTACTGAAAGTTTTTCCCTGCCTGTCCATCCTGGGTTGATGTCATGCCAAGTGCTGCTACAAATGCAGAGTTACAGCTGGCTCAAAACTGGGCATGCCACAGAGGGACGCTCTGGCACGGAGTGTTCTGGCACTGGGGGAAAAACCTTGTCTCTGCCACTCCTTCCTGGTCATCAACTTCCAAACTGTGCTTTTTCCTTGCAACATTTCAGGGGGAAGAGGTACTAATGGTCTTGCGCTTGTTTTGGATGCACCAGGCAGGGGCTGGGGCGAAGGCAGGAATGCCTGACGCAGCAGAGCCGGCAGGCTGCCTTTCCACAGCAGCTGCAGCAGTGACAGCGTGGGTGTCTCGCAGAGAAATGCAGCCATTAAAATGCCTGCCATCCATCCCTGGCCGTGGGTGGCACCCCGCAAAGGCTGCTCCACCCATACGGCAGCCTAAAGGCTGCTCCTTCCTCCCTGAGCCTGAGACCAGCTCCCCAAAGAGAGGTTTTTTTGGTGGCACATTAGAATCCCTTACTAAAAGTGTGGAAATCTGTTTTTATGGAAAAGCTTTGCTGTCGCTGTGTTGAAAACCTTAGCACTTACATGTAACAACTTTTATCTAATGCAAGGAAATTACATATTGAGAATTTGCCTTTGGAAGCATTGCTTTTGAGCCTTGCTGCTGTCTTTTCCTGATGTTTTTGGTCAGCTTTCAGCCTGTAGAACCCATGGAGTTTTTGCTTTGCGTCAGGAAAAGGCTTTCTGAAGGAGCTGGAGTTTGGGCTGGGATGGATGGGGCGTTGCAGGAGTGTAGCCTGTCCGCCCTGGCTGCACACTGAGTCACCCATCCTTGCATTTTAAATAGGCATCTCAGAAAGGGAGCAGTGGGAGGCGGCACAGCACCATCCCTTGCACCCATAGCCTGCTTTAGATCCGATCCAAGATCACTTCCTTCCAAGGCTGATGAGTCTGGCACTTGCTCTTTGCTTGCTCTCAAAGCTCAGGCTTTACGCACAAGCAAAGGTAGCAGAAATTATTTAATTAGTTTCCCTTTGACTTTTTTTTTTCCTCTTCTCTTCATCTTCAAAGGCAGGAAGAGAAAATTCAGTCCCACACGCACGTGCTGCTCAGCTGGACGCATGAGCTGGTGGGAGGGCAGCCCCGAGCCCAGGGGGACTTGCATTCACACAAGCACTCCTTGTCAACCCTGGTCCTTCCCCAAGAATGGAGGTCTTGTTCCTGCTCAGATCCCCCCCGTTCCTGAGGGAGGGAGGCAGGAAGCCCAGCAGAGCTTCTGTGTGCAACGGGCCCATGTGTCCTGATTTTATTTGTGCCCCAGAACCTGAGGGAGGCAAGTTTGCAGCCAGGCAGGGCTCGGGGCATTGCATCCCCCAGCTTTGCTTCTGCTCTGTGGGTTCAAAGGCGGCCGCTGGCGACAGTGACCTAATGTTTAAACCCGATTGCCCCATGGGCGTGTGGCCGATCTGGGCCAGCCCCATCATCTGAGCGAGGCAACAGGATGTGAGCTGGAAAGGAGTCGCCCGTCTTGGAGAGCCGCCAGCACCCAGCCCTGAAACCTGCGGGAGCAGAGGAGAGCTGGGATGGGAGGGGAGGATGGGCTCCCAGCCGGCACAGCTCACGCCAGGTATGGGAAAAAGGAAGGGAAAAAAGCTGGAGAGGGAGCAAAAAGAGCAGGGAAGGTGCAGAAGGTGGGATAGCTATGACAAAGAGGGTGAGCATGTGCGTTGGCAGAGCTGCACGAAGCAATGCAGGAAATTTTCTGCTGATGGGGTGACTTGTCCCAGTTACAGGTCCTGCCTTAAATGAGATCTATCACATGTGCAGCTTTGCCACAGAGCTACGGGCATGCTGCAGAGCGGAGGTTTGCAATGTCCCAAAGCCTGAGGGCGTCTGACATGAGGGATCTAATTTAAGCCCATTAAACAGAAATTATCTTTCTCAGCAACGTGTTGGAGAAGCGCAGAGGGAGAGCCTGGCCTTTTAAGATGACGGATTTCTGACAAAAAAAAAAAAAAAAAAAAAAAAAAAAAAGGAAAGGAAAGGGGAAAAAAGTGCCTCCTCAATCACAAGAGCCAGTTTGGCAATTGCAAGTGGCAATTAGTTTAATTCAAATACCTAGAGGGGAAAAAATAATTGCAAAACCTGCCCAGAGAGTTTGGTGGTTGTGGGATGGTTCCCATTGGCAAAGGGTCAAGGCAAGGTCCCACCCATCGCCTTTGTGTTCCCATGTGTGGGAGGAGCACTCGGCAGCGCTTCCCGGGAGATTTCCCTCTCCGCATGGTTACACCCTTGGCTTGGGCTCATTGCACAAGTATTTTAAGCACGCTGATAAAAGCCGGGCAGTCGCTGCCCGGCATTACACGAGCACCTGGCTGCCTCTTCTCTCTGGGAGCTGGGGATC
The DNA here is from genome assembly GCA_013401135.1 of Cettia cetti. Lineage (NCBI taxonomy): Eukaryota > Metazoa > Chordata > Aves > Passeriformes > Sylviidae > Cettia > Cettia cetti. The sequence goes on along the minus strand of VZUI01024706.1, from coordinate 3,697 downwards.
ATCTCCCCGTGGCCGCCCACGTTAAATATCACACTCTTATTCCACATCTTACATACAGGACAGCATTCTCCTCATCCTTCCCGGGTGCGTGGTGACAACACCTCAGCATGTGTCTTAGTGGAAAACTGATGCCAGTAGCCCAAATAATCCTACCGATAGTAAAAAAATAATTGCAAACATCATTTCAGGGCTGGGCACCAGTTTATTGACTAGGCTGCCAGCTTGCTGTTCCTCCCAGTGTTGGGGGCTAATGATTTGCTGGCTGGCCAGGTGTTTTCTGCTCCTCTGAACATGACAGCTGTCCTAAACAAAGACTGCAGGACAAAAGAGCATACTGTGTGTGTGTGGGATAGCCTTGTGTCCCAGGGGATGTCCTGGCCACCCATCTGCACGTGGAAAAAAACCCTTGCCTTTGCCAAACTGGAGGTGCTTCCCCATCCGCTGTGTTCCTGTTAAGGATGCAAATGTGAGGGCTGCCAGAGGGGGAACCGGCCCAGCCAGGTGAAGGGCTCGCATATCCATCCAAATGGAAATATCCGCTCTTTCTGCAAAGGGAGGGGGGGAGTATCTCAAGGGGGTTCTGCTTTTATCTGTGGTTTTATTTATTTATTCTTAAAGACCTCATTAGGCCTGGCCCTCTCACTCCTGTTAGAGACCCGTTTCTCTTTTTCAGACTAGAGAATAAATGGTAGTAGTATCTTGGGTAGAGCAGAGCCCACTTAGGTAATTAGGAGATTGGAAGAATCTGTGTGATTAGCTAGGAAGGCTCAAACATGACCCTAGAAATTACCTCTCCATCCCTAATCCCATGCAGTAGTTTCCAGCCCTGCCAGGTGTGATATTCAGCAGCATCTTCTGGTGCCAAAGGCTGCCCTGGACCCTGGTGATGGCAGTGGTGAGCACCCACCTTGCCTTTTGGGCAGTGCTGTGATTGCCCAGACCGCTGAGGGAAGAGCTGAGCTGGCTGGTGGTGGAAACATCCCTGTGCCTGCAGGAGTCCCTAGCCAGAACAAATCCTAATTGAACCACTATAAATTAATGCAAGAAATTATTTGAAGTGATTTGCTACTACTGCAGGGGAGCAGCACCAGGGATGAAGGAGATCTTGTATGCTCTTCTCTGCTTTTCCATGCCAGGACTTGCTCTCACCCCGTGTGTCTGTGCCATCTCTCCTAGGTGCCATGCTTGGGATTTGTGCCTCAGTGCAGCCCTTGACCCGGACGGTGGGTCCAACAATTGGTGGAGTTTTATATAAACAATTTGGAGTCTCCTCCTTTGGCTATTTACAACTAATGGTCAACATAGGTTTGTTTGTTTACCTCTTGAAGAGTAAAATCCCACTGGGAGAGATTAAAAGCCAATAAAACAGTCGCAAGGAAGTAACCCCCTTATTTTTTTCTATAGAAATAAATTCTTGAGTTTTATTTTTGATTCTGTAAACCTAGAATAAAACAATTTGAACAGTCTTTCCATTTTGTCAACATTTGCATCTAGAGTAAGGAACAGATCAGTTTGCAAGGGTCTTGGAGCCACGCTGGAGCAACTGGGGGCCATGGGACCCCTGGAGCTATCGGGTTCCTCCCGTTCCCCCCTGCAGCAGTGGCTGTCATGGCAGACAACAGCCCCCAGCCCTCAGCTGTTGTCAGGCAGCATTCCTGCTTGGATTCACTGAAACTGAAGGGATTAGGAGCCACTTCCTTTTATTTCAGCGCCCTGAAATGGTACCAAGAAAAAAGGGGGGTAAAGTACATCTGCTTTTGAGTGTTGTTTTGCTGCATTAAATGCATCTCCAGCATTCTCAGGTAAGAGGGGGCACTGGGGAAAAAAGCTTTCAAATGCTGTGGCCAGAGGTTTGCAACATCCACAGCTCAGTCATGTGCAACCCTGCCCGTGCACGAGCTGCCAGCAAGGAGCAAGGAAGGATGCAAAGCCCCGACTGCAGGCTGCAGTGCCAGAGCCTCCCCGCCGCTTCCAGAATCTGGGCCAAACCTCCTTCCAGGTTTTTTCCCTGCCCGTACTGAGTCTCTCTTGCCCTTACTAGAGGCTTATGTAATTAAATATTTTGCAACTTCCTGTCATACAAAGTCTCCTGCAAGAATTGCGCTGATATTGGGAAGGGGAAATTACCTGCTGGAAATGACCAACTTTGGAGTAAGTACTATGCTTACAGTCCTGACTGCCAGAGTTGAGTCGTGTGCTGCAGCACTGCTCTCGAGGAAGCCCAGGTTAGTGAGAATTGAGCCTCATAAAAGAAAACTTCAGCACTTTTTTCCAAAAAATCAGATGATTTTCTCTCCAAGCGTCTTGGTCTGGGTACTATAGGAAAAGAGCCTGCCTCCATAACTTCTTCAGTTTTCCTGGAGAAATTTAACTCTCCAGGAAATTTAACTCTTAATTAAGAGACTGCAGAGTTGAAGGAATAGAGGAGAGCAAGTTCAGCTTGCTTTGCTGCAAAGCTGAGGAATTCGTGGAGCGTTGGCGCTCTTATTCCGAAACCAAGAATCCAGTTTTGTGCCTTAGCACAGCACTAAGCTATGGGGGCTGGGGGAGGACACAGGGCATTCACAAAGAGCAGCATTTTCCCGTGGCAGGGAGCTCCTGTGCCTTCTGCAGCTGCCATTACTTGATTTTATGGGAAAGAGCTTCTAGAGAAGCACTTCTGCAAGCTATGGTAGGCTTTTCTCTCTCCACCACTGACCAGAACTGAACCTCAACACATTTTCTCTCCCTGGTCGGGAGACAAGGTCAAACACAAACAGGTTATCTGGGCCGTCTCCACCTCCCGCTGCCCAGTCCAGGGCACCAAAAAGCCAAACCTTACCCACTCTTTTTAAGCCACTTCACCACTGTGGTATCCATAGACATGCCTCAACAAAAGTGACTGCAGCCCAGAGTACAGTAATAAAAAGTGAACATTTCAAGTAATTTATTGGAATGGACACATTAATGCAAAAGCAATATTAAGACCAGTAACTGCTGAAAGACATTCAACAAAATAAATACAAATATAGATACTACAAATAATTTAAACTGTGTTTAACACCACCAGTCAGTGTTGAATCTTCCTTGCATCTCATAAATAGAAGATAATAGTTCACAAAGCTGTGCCACTCAAACACGTGGACACTTTGCTAGAAGTCCTGTACGAAAGTCTTTGGTTTTTCTTTATGCATCTCAGGCAAAGCTCAGGGCACTTTGCTCAGAAGCCACAATGGGCTTGGAGAAAACCAAGCTGCTTCCAGCTCTCTTCTTTGCTTTCCTTCATTGGTACCCTGTCCCATTTCAGTCCAAGACACTCGATCTGGTTTATCATCCAGTGGTATGTTCTAAAGGTAGCAAGAGGAAGTGGGTTAGTTAAACAAGCAGCACAGCAAGGCACAGAAAAAAAAAATGGGGGGGCTCTAAAGGGAGAGTAAGCACTTAACATTTATTATTTTCACAGATTTTTTTTTTTTTTTAGCAGATTCTGTGAAGAAAGCACTGCCAAGTGCCATTTCTTATTCCCCGCCAGCCCCACGTCGTCCTCTCAGCACACTGCAGAAGCCCGGCTCCCACCAGAAATTCCCCGCGATTCATCGGGAAAAGGGCCAGAGCCCGTGCGCTGGGTGAGCCGGGCCGGGCAGCGCTTCCCAAAGCCCGGCGAGGGTGAGCCGAGCCGGGCAGCGCTCCCCAAAGCCCGGCAGGGGTGAGCCGGGCC
>VZUI01024699.1:0-24733 GCA_013401135.1 Cettia cetti | reverse complement strand
TTTATATTTATATTTATATTTATATTTATATTTATATTTATATTTATATTTATATTTATATTTATATTTATATTTATTTATACATATTAAATGTAAATATAAATGTAAATATAAAAATATAAATAATAATGGTAATATCACGTATCTGTTTGAATTTAGTGGATTTAGTAACAGGTTGGGGTTTTTTTTGCTTTGTATACATAAGATGAATTTTGGATTCATCAAGTATATGTAGGCAAAAAATTTAGTTTTAAAATGTTGGTTTTCTTCCTAAAAGGAAGAAGGTTTAAGTGTTAAGTGAAAACACAGTTTTCAAGGGGGTTCTTTTCTAAATTATTTTGTGATTCTTTTTCTAATTACTTCTGTTGCTGCTGTTACTAATCAGCTTGTTTTGCATCATGCTAAACAGCACAGCTGGAGAATTTGCTCACTGATTGAAAGTGAGCATAGAGAGTGGGCACCAGTGGGACTGCAATGGAAATGACTGCAAAGAGATTTGAAAGGTATTATAAGAAGACAACAATTTTTTTGGCATTTGGGAATGCTTGAGGAAGTGAAGAAAGGAAAAAAAAAAGCAGTGTGGGAAGATTAGAGAAGGAAAAATATGTCTGAGGAATAAAAGCAAGAAAGGGAAAGTATTTGATTATGCCTGGACAGTCAACTTAACAAATGTGGCTCAATGGCTGTGGAAGCAGCAAATCCTATATTAAAGATGGAAAGCTTCCATAATGACCAGGAAAAAAAAAAAAGAAAGAAAGAAAGATAGGAATGGATTGTAAAACAGTCATTTTAATTTATCCCTGTTGTAAACTATTGTAAAACCCACAGCAGAATTAAATTTCCTACTGTTGTAGAAACACCACCTGTGTTTCCCAGGCATTGAATTGTACTGTGAGGCTGTAGGCCTGTCTGGAGCAAGGAGTGACTCAGTCTTAAGGCAGCAGCACAACATGCATAGAGAAAACACAAAGATAGTACTTCACTTAGCTTGTTTTAGACATGTGCAGCTCTTTCTTTTATATTTCTACTGTATCTAAGAGTTAGTGTTACTTTATGGCTTCAGCTCCCACTCAGGTCCACTGTTACAATCCCTCTTTCTTGACAGAAATGTACTGACAGCTAAACAAAGTGAGTTTTTGCTATATCTACATGTTTGGGGCACAAGGAAAAGTACTAAAACTAACATGAAGCAAAACAGAGGAAATCTAGGGAAATTACTGTGGTTTCTTTTGTACAGGAGAAGACATCAGTAGGACTGCCCATAATTCACATTTCTTGACATTTCCTTTTGCAGGTCTCTGTTTTCATTTTCTTTTAACTTTGCCGAACTTAAGCTGTGAAGGCTGAACTTTATTTACCGTTTCTGGGGATGGAATGCCTTATTTTGTTTATAAAATTTTAACATTAAGGAGGTTTTTTTCAGCTTCTGAGAATGAAAGAAAGGGAATAGAGAGATATTTTCTGTGGTAGGGAACTTTGATGCTTGGCACACAAACTGAAAAGCTGGTCGGGTCCGGTTCTGTCAAGGATGAAATTTGCACTGAGAGAAACTGCCTAAATTTGGCAAATTCTCAGGGCTTTGAAAATACCTCCCCTTTCATGTTCTCAGCTGTGGCTGTGGTTGATATGGGCACTGCAGCTCCCACCTGTGTCTCCATCACAGCTGCCTGGGCTGAAAGCAACCCATCTGTTGCTGCCGCTTCAGTCTCCCAGGAGGCTGTAGGAGCTTTGGATGCACTGTGCTGCTGCTGCCCCCAAAGTAGGAAGGACAGAGAGCTTTGATTTAAAAAAGAAAACCACATAAAAATTCTGGAAATGTCTGGGATATCAGAGAGAGTAGATTAGGATAAGCAGCTTGGGAAGAGTAGCCCATGTCAGGGACCCTAAGAAGGTTCAGGACACTCAAGGATGAAGAGCAAGGGTTGCAAATGAAAAGTGGAATTGGGAGGTAGAAGACATAAATCCAATTAAGAGCTAAAGAAAAAGTAGGATACTGTCTACTGAGGGACAAAAAGGCTTCAGGCAGAGGAAGGGATAAAACTCCCCCTCCACAGTCTGAAGTGAATCGTGTAAACATGGAAAGATCAGATCAGGACTTTGGGGAGAAACTAGAAAGAAAAGTTTGAATAAAAGAAAGTTGGTGCTGCTTTGACGACCTCTGGAAAACAGATTTGGAGTTGTAATGCAAACAGATGTGTATTGATTGGTATGAAAGCCTTGAACACCTTCACTGGGACAACCCAAAAAGCAGGGGTCAGATCAAGGACGATATAACATCCCCTATTATAACCACTTGCAAGAGAAAAAAAAGACAGGTTATAGCTGTAGGCAATTCCCTTCTAAGAGAAACAGAGGGCCTAATCTACTGACCACATCTGGGTCAAGGACATCACCAGGAAACTGCCTAGCCTGGCACAGGCACAGCCCTCAGACTACAACCCATTACTGATCTTACAGATAAAGGCAACAATATAGAAGTGATTTCTTGAGGAACAAGTGTGAAATCAAATCTGAATAATCAACTTTCATATCAATCTTCACAATAAGATTTTAAATTTTTTAATGGCTTCTTTTTATTGTGGTTATTATTTAACCATATGGTTCCACTAGTGAAGGAAATTACTTGTTTGGTTTCAGAGCCAGAGGTTTATTAGCTGGAAGAAATAAATCTAAAAAACTAAAGAGCAAAGATTATGCATATAACACACTGTTATAAACATTTTCTTTTCATATACACAAACATAGATATTTTAATATCTGTCTTGCATTTCGTATAGTAACAAGAGCATTTCCAACAATGTAGGATAATAAGCAACACCTTCTCTCTCAGTCCAAATGCTCCCCAGGTGTTGGGTGTATGGTTTTGGCCTAGCCAAAAGGTCACCTTTTAATTTTTGCACTTGAAATCATGGAAAACAAAAAGAAAACAAACAAAATACAAAAAATGGAGCTTGAGAATAAAACACTTCATCAAATAAATAACTTGTCAGACCTTAGAGTCCACTGACTGCAGAGAATGTTAACAGCATTGGCTATACGAAAGTTACTTCTACCAGCAGGCAGATTTCTTACAAATATGATCTTTCAGCTATTTCATTAGCCTCACACTCCCACACACAAAATTGAATCTTAAAGGTCATGTTTAATGTGTTCAGTGTTTTCATATAATTCTAATTCCAAACCTCAAGCTTATTCTTACAGAGTAACTCTATTTACTAAATTTCCACCTGGAATCTTTTATGCTTTAAATAAATTTTTATTAGAATATTTCATTTTTATTCCAAAGTATTCATATTTTATATTTTAATGGCATGATTTCCTATTAATTTCTTGGCTTTCTTTGGTCAAGAATATATTTTTTTTATAGACAAAGTAAGTAATTTTAGGAGGAATCCATCACAATTAGTAACAGAGACTGTTTCTATAAGTAATGCAGAGATATTTTTAATATACACAGCAATGCATGATTGAAATTTATTATTAGTAGTGGGTTTTTATACATAAATGTGTTAGGTTTGCTTGGCAGTGTTTAGGTAGCAGGGGTGTTACAGGGGTGGGTTCTGTGTGAGCTGCCAGAAGCTTCCCACACGTCCAGTAGAGCCAATGCCAATCTGCTCCAAGATAGATCTGCCACTGTCCAAAGCCGAACACTTCATCAACAGTGGCAACACCTCTTCGAATAACAGATCTAGGAATGAGAAAAAAGCCTGTGCAACAGCAGCCAGAGAGCAGAGTGTAAATATGTGAGAGAAACAGCTCTGCAGACACAAGTGTTGGTGAGGATGGAGTAGAAGGAAGTGCTCCTGATGCCAGAGCTGGGATTGCACTGCAGCCCGTGGTGCAGCCCATGGTGAGGCAGCTGTGCCTCTGCAGCCCGGGGAGGGCCACAGGGGAACAGAGAAACACCTGCAGCCTGTGAAGGACTCACCTGAAGCACCTGGATGCCCACAGGAAACTGTGACCCTGTAAGAAGTCAGTATTGAGGAGGTTCCTGGCAGGAGCTGTGGCCTCATGGAGAGAGGAGCTTTTGTTGGAGCAGGTTTGCTGGCAGGAGTAGTGACCACTTAAAGGACTTCTGTTAGAACAATGTGATCCTAAAGGACTTCACTCTGTGGGAGTGACCAACACCAGGGCAGTTTGTGAAGAACTGCAGACCATGAGAAAGAGGAGGGGAACAGTGCAAGGAGTCTTTACCCTGAAGAGAAAGGAGCAGCAGGGACAACGCGTTGAATTGATCATATGCAGCATTCTCATTTCTCTGCCCTGTGGTGGGGTAAGAGGGAGAGAAAATTGGGATTTAAGTTGAACCCCAGAAGAAAGAAGGGGTGGGGGAAGGTGTTCTTTAAGATTTGGTTTTATTTCTCATTACTCTACTCTGATCTAATTGCTATTAAATTAAACTAATTTCCCCCAGAAAAATGTGCTTTGTCAGTGGTGGTAATGGATGAGTGCACTCTCCATGTCTATATCTTAACCCATGAACCTTCCGTCACGTTTTCTCTTCCTTTCTGTGTTGAGAAAGGGAGTGATAGAGAGCCTTTGGTGAACACCTGGCATCCAGGTGGGGTCAACACAGCACAATAATCTAGCCCTTGTCTCCTTCTGCCCTTTCAAATTCTCTGTGATTTTCAAATTCCCTCAGTGATTGTGATGTCTGCCTGATATTAAGTATTTTGACATCTGAGACTTTAAAGATATTTAAGTGCCAAATTCAAAGAAATGAAAGTGATTTTCCCAAACTCACTTTTCTTTGTTGAGAACTATAAGTGTTAATTTTCTATATTTCACTTGTCTGTTTAGGCTGCCTTAGTCACTGGTTGCAGCTTACTATCACTTACCTGTTCAAGTAAGTGAACAAGATACTAGGGAGTGCGGTAAGTAATACTCACTTTCAGCTTTGACTTGGTTACCTATTTGTTTGAATTAAGCTGTTTTTTATTTATTTTAAATGAATGAACTTCATCTTTTTTATCTTATTTTTTTCAGCATAAGAGTGTGCATCAGAATCTGTTCATTTACTCACAATTTTAATAGTGAGAATGCAAAATAACTGTTACTAAAACCAAGCAGATTTAGGTAAATGAATTGTAATTAACTCAGCTTACTGTTTTGTAAGATAATTTATGAAACAGACTGAAGAGAAGAAAGCAGTTAAAGCAACATGGCAGTCCTCTAAAGTCATATAGTCAAGGGCACAGATTCTTAGTGGTTATGTAGAAAATGTAGGAAATGCAGTAAGTAAATAATTTGGCTGAAGTCAACAATTTAAACTGGAATGGACATTAAAGATGAGTGCAACAATCTAAAAAGGCAAACTCATAAAAACAAACAGCTAATAGAATGATTCACTCGGAAGGGACATTGGCTCCAGCAAGAAATGGTGTAGAAGGATATTAAGATCAAGAGGAAAACCAAACTAGAAAAAAAATCTCTTACTTATTATAAGAGGATAGCTATAAATAGATGATGTTAAGAAGGCTGAAATGTTTAATGTCTTTTTAGCATGCAATCACTTGCTAATCACACTGATCCACTGAAAAAGGGAAAGATCTCAACATTTGAGTGTGGGAGAAATAATGAGTCAATGGAGGACCTTGAAGCTGGTTTGGGAGTTGGAGTAAAGGACATCTGAGCAGAAATTAGAGTGTTTACCATGGGGAAGAAAAGAGTAAAAGGCATTCTAACTACAGTCCTAGAGAGAAGGTGAAGCCAGATTCTTCTCAGTATCGGCAATTAGAAGAAAAGGCCCCAAGGGTCAAGAGTTTAAATATAAGAAATTGAACTTGCTGGGAAAGAAAAATGATTTGCCACAAGAGGTTGCCCAGGTGCTTTCTACCTTGTTTCTTGTTTCTGTTTTCTTGCCCTCACACAGCTGTGGTGACAGACGAAAACTGCTGAGTACTCAGAGCTGATATTGCAGTCACAGAACTAAGCTTTGAGCTAGAAAAAAGTGCTAAATTATCTGAAAGAAATAGAGCCTTCTAGTCTTATTGTTTCACATTATTGTTGTAATAACTTTAAGCGTTTGCACTTCTTAGTATTTGAATATATTTTAGCTGTGATTATATTGATACTTTATCCACAATTACATCTTTTCTGAAATCACAGTATTATTTATTTTTTGCTATTATAGGGACATAGAGTGTCACAATGTTAGGTTTCAGGAATGCTGTCTGCTGAGGTGCTCCATGACCACTAGAGTGGCCATAAATGGACTTCAACAGTAGGATGTAGGACAACCCAAAAATGCTATCAGGACATGCAGTCAGTCTTGTTCCTTCTGTTATGTTGGAGTATGTTAGGGAAGGAAAAGACCCCCACAAGTCCTGATTTATATTTTGCATTTTCTCGGCAAGTGCTGGAGCTTTTTGCTTCATATGTTTGACTGTGTCTGATACTGTAATTTTGTTTCTTTCCTACAGAGACCCAAAGTGTGATGAACCAATACAGATTTTTGACTCTTCCAAGGAGCTTCAGCTGAAAATCAAAGTCAAATCCTCAGTTAGTATAGAAGTAGTAATGTTTTAGTTTATTTCTCTGATGAACTTATAGGTAACCACTGAAGAAATAAGTTCAAGTAAATATAAATTCGTATAACCAAAACCAACTCAGCCACTTCTCAGACAGAAATGGTACTACCCCAGCAGTACATCAGTATTCTGCTATTCAGAATAGGCTAATTTTTTAAAAGGTTATCATAAAAATTATATGAGTACTGTTGCAGTCCATTTCCACACCCGAATAAATGATTCTATTTAAGAAAAAAAGTTTCAGTTTACCTTTGAACATGTAAGGAAGTTAAACTAGAATTTTCCATAGCCTTCTCATTGTAATTGGCCCAAAGCCAGAACAGGAACACTGGTAGGACTTTAGAAATGTTTCTCAATATCTGTAGCTGCTTCCATTGGCAGCGTGCAAAGTTGTCCCTCCTAAAACATTAATTATTTATAAAAGTGTGCAAAGGAGCTCAAGTGCTTTTTAAGGTGTCTTAGCAAGGTGTCAGAGGCTTCTGTCACCTCTGACACCTGTGCTCAGCTTTTGTTTCTGTATCGTTCATCATTTTGTTTTTATTAAAACCTTTGCTTTACAAAACACACTTGAGGAGCAGTCTTGCTATTATTAAAGCTGTTTCTCTGCGAGGGCTGGCCCCTCAAAGGTGATGGACTTTTGTGGGGTTTCTAATATCTGACCCCACACAAGGTTCCGTCAAACTGCTGCTATTGTTTTAATCTGGGATTCACTTAAGTAATAAGCAGTCTGATCCATCTGTTCATGTCAATAGAAAGATTTGCAATGTCTTCAAAAATAATTGGAATAAGCACCAACTCAAGCAAGCCAGAGTCTGGCTTTCTGTTCAAATCTTGGCTGTGTACTTTTAAAACAAGATAATGTTGCCCTAGTTTTCACCTGTAACTGAGCAAGGCTGGCAAAATACGGAAGCCTTTAAACTTTATTCTATCTGTGGATATCCCCATGACCCTTTCATGTTTCCTCCCAACTGAATCACTCTGAAATTTTCCAGGACATATTAGTGAGGCATCAAGCATTTTAAAATACATACGCAATCCAGTCATGTTTCCAGCAATGTCCCACCAACTTCTTTTCCATGAAGAGATATATTTCTTGTGACCATGTTCTCTCAGATGTTTTCCTGTCCAGCGTCTAAAACTGAAGGTGTTAGGGGAAGTAAACTTGTACGCTTTCCTCTCATGGAATTCTGTGATGTATGCAAACACAAGACTATTAAAAGTGAACAGAAATTGGGATAATAAGAGCTGCAGAAATTAATTTCTTTCTGTAGGTTTCTTCTCTTCAGAACTGACTTTGGTTAATCCAAATGGTTTCATGCTGGGACATAAGACTAGAGCTAGAGATAGAGTCTGCCTTTCATGGTGGCTGCTGCTTACATCTGGAAGAAAACGGCAGGTCACTGGTTCTAAGGGTTGTTGCAGATGAAATAATGAATCCAAAATAGCAATTTAATTTCAGTGGGGCCTGCAGCTGTATCCCTTTTGATTTCAGTTTTATTGACTTCCTGCTTCTTTCTTTCCAGACACAGCATTTGTATGGATTGCATAACATTTCACAGCAGTCATGTTCCTTTTCTTCAGAGACAGAATAGTGTAGTGGGGTGACCCTGGCTGAATGCCAGGCAGCCACCAAAGCCTCTCTGTCACTCTCCTCAACAGCTGGAAAGGGGAGAGAGATATAACAAAGAGTTCATGGGTTGAGGTAAGGACCGTGATACATCACTTTCCAAATATTGTCATGGGCAAAACAGGCTCCAATTTGAGATAGTAACTGAATTTATTGCTTGCAAAATCAGAGCAGGATAATGAGGAGTAAAAACAGACCTTAAAAAAAATCTTTCCCTACACCCCTCCCTCCTTCCCAGCTCTACCTTCTCCCTGCCAGCAGTGCAGGCAGAAGGCAATGGGGGTTATGGTCACACCATATTCTCTGGGGAAAGAGTCTTTCCTCTATTTCAGTGGGGTTCCCTCCCATGACAGCAGTTCTCAGTGAACTCTCCAACCTGAATCCATCCCACACATGACAGTTGTCCATAAACACTACAATGTGAGTCACTCTTCCAGAGGGTGCAGTCCTTCAGGAACAGCCTGGTTCAGTGTAGGTCCCCCAGTGTAGGGTCACCTGTCCTAACAGGAAGCCTACTAGGTTTCTATCTAGCTGGGGGTTATTGTAAGGTAGCCTGTGTTCTAGCCAGCATGCACATTCTCTGAGCTCGCTTCAACTGAAACTTGATGTAAACATTCTCTCTAAAAATATTGCCCTATGTAGGGAAACCATGCTTGGACAAAGAACATGCAGTGTTACAAAGATTGCCCTAAAAGTAAAGGTTTCTTTTGAACCCTTGTGTGCCAGAAGTTTGAGGAGGAGTAGTGCAGAAAAAAGAAAGGCTTATTTTAGGTTTTATAAACCCAGAAGGTTTGGCCTTCACTGCCAAGTCCAGACCCTGAGAAATGAAGGATGACATTAAACTTGTTAATTACATGAAACATTAAACTTGTTGATTACTTTCTCAGGGTCTATATTAAAACTGGTAAGTTTTTGGGTTTTTTTTCTGTCCTTGGCCATATTAGAAGGTCTGTTTATAAACTCAGTACTTGGATGTTCATAAACCTTTTAATTCCATCTCAAAGGTATTAATTATCAATACATTTGTATTGACTCTTAAAACCTTCACCTTTATTCTTGAGAGCTTCACCTTCCTGCTCTCCTCCCTTTGCTCCCCTAGAATACATACAGAAATTAATCAGGTTTATTTCTCAGCCTTTATGCTTCTAAATTTGAGTAGAAGCCAAACCTTTTGTTGTGTGTGCTGTGTGTGCTTTTTTATGGCAAACTCTGTTTATCCTCTTCTTAACCACTTTAACTTTGAATTCACACTTTTTGAACATTTGGGTTTGAGCCTTTAATGAGATTTTGAATTGGATCTCTCTTTTCCTACCTGAATATAAGGGCTTTTTTTACTTTTACCAAATTTCTCTAATTATTTATCTGGTTGTTGTTGCCTTTTTAATGGCATTTAACACTGAGAACAACTAGGCATCTAAAGATCAAATCAAAGCACTTCGTAACTTTATCTATAGTTTACTATTTTGTAGATTAAATAGTTACAATCTTACTGTGCCTGAAGGTGAGCTTGCTATGTGTTAGATAACTAGCTCAAATTTTGGGATGTTTCAATTACCTGTACTAAAGATAGCCTTGTACATAGCTTAAATCCTTGAGAAAAATGATGAAGAATTTACCTTTAGTACAAGAAAAAAAAAAAAAAGTATTACTTTCAGCCATAAGAAATTCTTTTTGGCATTTTGACTCTAAATTACAACATACTTTTGTAAAGCACTAAATTAATCTTCATTTGATCAATTATGCGCCCCAAGGGCAAGATACTGGAGTTAAAATTTATTTCTTTGTGCTTGAAAGTACAAATCTCTGATGCCAAAGATGGTGCAAATGTTACTCTTCAGGATCTTTTGAGATTAGGAACATGGGTCTAAGTGTCATTGGCCCACTCCTTCAATCATTCACGTTAGTGAGAGGTGAGAGAAAGCATGAATCAACACTGTGCTAGTGACATTTTCTTCTGCTTGGCTATTACCATTTAAGGTGCATAACAGGGTAGAAAGATGTTTGCATTCACCATACACATTTGTATTTATGCATTTATGTGCATACCCATACATATATTAATTTAAAGTTTATGTGAGACTGATGGAGTTCTGTGAGGATGGAGTAGGACTCTTGCCCATTTTATCTCACCTGCAAAGTGCAAATGAAGTGCACTGTCTCCAAGGCCTGTCTTGTGAACTTTATCACCTCTGCCAGGTGATGTTTGACCTGGTTGCTCCCTGCTAATTCCTGCTTTTGTGACCCTGTACTGTTTTGTTTTCTCCCATTTCTAGAAGGTTGCTCAGCTAAAGTACTGTATTTATTTTATTCATAACCTTCACTTACATAAGTAACCTCCTGTTTCTCTTCTGCAGAGGTAATGATTGATCATTTTCCTTCTCAAAACAGGACTTGTTTCCTGGTGTTTCTTATCAAATCTGCTGAAAACCTTTTTGAGCACAAAGAGTCTCTGACTGCAAAATGTCCTGAGTGACATCATTATTAAGAGTAATCAAGCTGAAGATTTATATTTTGTAGGAAGCTTGCCAACCACAGAAGCTCAGAGAAGGAAAAGTGAATTCAGAGAAAAGCTGCGTAAAGTCCTCTGGAAAGCTGAAAATTAGATGGTCAGCTTATGGAGTTTTGTTATAACTCTAGATTATAGTTTTCTAATAAGTCTTTCACTCATTAAAAAGTTTTGTGGAGTCCTTCAGTCCATTTAAGTAATATGTTCTTCTTCACAGTAAGGTAGAAAAATGGGCATGAATTCCCTTTTGCTGGGACTCTCTCAGGATCAGACCATAGACCTCCATTTCCTTTCAAGCATAAAAGAAAATTTCTTCCACCTTTGTATTTCTCTGGCAGGAACAAGATGCTGGTCACCAACTCCTTCTCTCCCAGCAACATCTCGATGGGTACAGCCTTGGTGTGTTAGAGCAGGACCTCTTATGTGGGAGTAAATAACTCTCAGGAACTACAAGCAAAATAAATGATAAAACATCCTCCACATATTTTGCGTTTGCCAGAAGGCATCCTAAGAGAGGTCATAGCAAGAAACTGAAATTGCCCACTTGAGCACCAGTAGTCATAACAATATATGTTTTAATAGTGAAGGAATAAAATGGAGAGGGAGTGAAACTCTGAACTGGTGACATCAAAGGAAAACCTACCAAATCGTAAGAACATGGTATATTAAAATGGTACAAAATTTAATGGCTTCCAAAATACTGGACAGTGATTAATTGACTAGGTGGTGAGGCACCAGCTTGGATGAGCACATTAATCACTGCAGCAGCAGGTCTGTCACACACTCCTTTCTGTGCACTGTCCTTCCTTTTTATATCTAGAGATGCAGGATTGCTAGACAACCATTGATGAAATGAAATCAGGGGAGGGAAAACATAACTGAACAACGCATCACTGTTCAGTCACTCTGCTGGGAAAGTTTCTGCCTCAGGATTTGCAGGGGTACCTTTTCTCTCCTTGGTGCAGAGAGCAGCAAAGCAAAGGTTTTCCCTTTCTGTCTCAGCTTTGCTGTCTCTTTCCTGCTTCCCCTCTGAGGTACTGACCTGGCCCTGCTCACACAGCAGCAAGGGTCGGAGGAGGAGCTGGACAATGATGACTGCTTCTAGACAGGGAACTCCCATTACTTCTTCTGTGAAATTACTGAGAGATGCTGGAGAGAGGAGGAGGTTAAATAGATTGTGTTTATAGGTGAGGACTAAGAGATCAGGAGACATAGAGGTAGATAGTTGCTTGTGCTGGAAATAAATGCATGGAAGAGATCTACAGAGAACCACCTGGAAACCTGTATTTTATCCCCAGAGCTTCTCAGATTTGACAATACATTTGTATTGATGTCACAGGGGTTTTTTTTATTATTTTAAAGGAAAAAATATTTCATACTATGCATATGTTCTAGCAAGGGATTAGGTGTCAGGATATTTGAATATTTGTAATGGACTAATAATGTTAATAATATATATACAATATCAAAAGTCTTAACAAGCTTAGTCTCTACTCCTCTGTTATGCTTTCTGGAAAGGGAATGTGACAACTCTTTCCTTAGAGAATCTATCAGTCCTGGTCAGAGAGATTCTCATCTGTAGGCAGGGAAATACTCAGCTGAGGACTATCAGCTTCTGGCCATAATATGCTAGTATAAGCAATCCATGTGAATTAAAAATGTTCTGGATGAGGAAAACAAAAATGTTAAGCTTTGTAATCCCATGTAGGATGATTTCTCAGATAGAGTTTTCCTAACTGAACTTGTAATTTCCAGAAAAGAATCCAGATCCTGCTTCCCAGATGGGATGACTGAATGTGGTTCAGGGAAAATATGAAATCATTTGAAAGATGAACAAAGGTAATTTAATTAATTTTTCATCCAAATATGGCAGTAACCAAACAGAGTCAGTTGTGCTTTGTGCTTTATATAGGCCATATTTTGCATGCAGGACCTGTCACATTGATTTCTAAACAGCAGAACATTAGAGAAAAAAGAAGAGAAAGGGCCTGCCTTTCTAGCAGAAATGGGTTACTCTGATTAACACTTTATTATTTTGAAAGCAGTGTACATGACAGATTGCTAGATTTGGGCATGACTTTCCATTATACATAGTCCTCTGATGGAGGGATGGTAGCTGGAGATGATGCCAAGAGAAATGCCTCAGATTCAGATCTAGTTTCAGATTCCAGCCTGCTCCCAGACTTGATGCAGCTAATGTGCTGGAAGCATGGCTTGAACCCCATCAAATTGTGAGAAAGTCCAGGCTTCCAGCAATCATTAGTTGCGTGATAGTCACAAAAAACAAGAAGCAAACAAGCAAGCAAACAAATCTGTTTTCACACAAATGCTGCCAGTAACAGAAACTAGTAGAAGAGAAATCTGAGACTTATCACATGTGTTCTAGGGTTCCTTCCTAGTCAAAAGGTTTTCAGTTTGCTTGAAGTGTTCACTAGTGTTAAGTGCAAAATTTTACAATAGTGATATGTGGCTTGATGTAGCAGGAATAATTTGAAAGGCTGGGAAAAAAAGCAATAGAAGTATTTTGAAGGTTCTGTAGGAGTTACTGCAAGGGGGCATAACTTTGGATTTACACGTGAGGTTGTTTTTTTTTTCTTGTTTACTGAAAGTTCAATAATGTTCAAAGCTGCATCCAGCTGCAGGACTGTTTGGTTTCTCTGTCATGTAAATGTGACTGCTATGATGCTTTACCTCTTTCTCTCTTGCTCTACCTCACATAATCTGCACTCAAACGTTTTTTAGGTCACCCAACTAAATGGTTATGAAAGCTATAAAGGAGGTGAACAGGCTTTTTATTCCTTACTTGAAATGTTTGCCATTCGCATTTGAAGTTAGATGAAACAGTATTTCATACACATCGGTGAGATCTGGCTATGTCTGGGGAACTGAGTGGAAATATTCTTGCTTTAAAAAATCAGCTACAGACATGCTCAATTTTGTTAACGTTTGGTCTCTGCAAACAAAAAAAAAAATTACTAAGTGTATAATTTATTTATAAAAATACTAATTCACAAAAAAGAGAGATACCACTGTTTCAGATGTATTTTCAGAGAACAGAATAAATATGAGTAAAATAGTCATAATTTCAATATAAATAATGAATTTCAAATATGTGAAAAATGGAGGCAATTCTTGTCAGCTCTTCAACTGGACTGCTTATCAAACAGTTGTAGATTATATTGTAGAGAAAGTGGGATATAAACCTGTAAATAATGTATTAAACAAAAAATAGCCGAATATCATTTCTATAGAACAACTGCAGCATCTCTTCATAAAATGTGAATGTGGCTACAGTTCTATATTGATCAGATGCAAGATCTGGAGAGGTCAAACCACAAGGCTCATCTCTTTGGAGTCTGATTTTTATCGTAGCTGACTCTCAGATTCTTATACTCTCTGACAATAGGAAGAAAATTCGGTTTAGCAAGGTTTGTGTGAAAGTTTCTATTACAGACCAAATGTAACACAACAATAGAACATGACTAACCATTGAGGTATGCATGATTATTGTGATAGGAGAACATCATCTCACAATAATCATGCAACCCAATTGGTACTTATAATTCACTGGATTACTTAAATCCATATTATCCCCATTACAGGAATATGATGTGATGTACAAAACACTTCAAAATCATCTGAAAGGCTCCAATTTTGGAAAAACTATTGAATTGTTGTTTATCTACTTGAATGTCTGAAAGGAAGTAATTTCCATGATCTCAAAACAATTTTGATTTTTGTCATGGGAGTGCTATACACCTATGTGCTTAAGTAGGATTCTCCATATCATATTTGAACAGAAATCTGATTTTCTACTGTTTTGTAAATGAAGCTTTGTAGATGTAAATGAACTTTTTGAAAACACTGATAATCACAGCACACAGACTATATTTTGGAAGTAACAGTTTTTCATTTATTTCAGTCACCCATCATATGTTCAGTAAATTCATCTGCCAGTGGAGGAGATACTGCAGGTGCAATGCATAACCACCTGTATGGGCTGATCAAATATTAAGGGTGGGGGTTGTAGGGTTTATTTTCTTGTCCATATTTGTCCTGTTCTGATGGAAACTTTCTCATTATGTGTACAGGCTATCACTACCTCAGTCACTGCTAGTAGTAAATGAAATACGTCCACACAACTTTCAGAATGATTTTGATGAAATTTTTGCTATTGTCAATTTATGGTCCATTTTCTTCACAGTTTCCATATCACCATGAATACTCACTTTAGATGAATGTTAAAGAAGAGTTTTTCTTTGCATTAGGGCATGTACGTGACCTTCTTCTGGGACACCCAGACATGTGGGTCCTTTGTTTTCTTCCCTGCTGTTCCCTAGGTGAGTGTTCATAGCATTTAACAAGTATCTGAGGATGAATTTTTCTGTTGAATTAGCTCAGTGGGATTTTTTTCTACTACTCCTGAAATGTATGTTTACACCTTAAATGAGCTGGATCAGAGCACTGGTCTATACTCTGCCAGGTGTGTTGCAATGTGTCACTTCCCACCTCTTGCCCCATGAAGACTGTTGACAAGACTTTGCAGGTAATTACACTGTGATTGTGCAGCCCCTGGTTTGTTTTGTTACTGTTCTGATGTTCTCTTTCCCTCAATGTACTCCACACAGACTGCTGCAGTTGTTGCAATGAAAAAAATTGCTGACTAAACTCAAAAATCGGTCTGGTGGTAGTGGACTAAAGGGAGGTACTGAAAAATTTTATCACTCTCACTGAGCTGGGGTTGTGGCCCAGAAGCAACAGCAAGGGGTTATGCTATATTGCCTTTGATTCTTTGCTCTCAGTGGTTCCTGGAACTCCCCAATCAGTGTTGCCACACATTTTAACAATTAGTAAGGTGTTTGATCCTGTTATACCCTGCACAGCTGTAGGCAAGCTAATTTTCAGCTGCCTGCTAACAATATGCCAGGTCTCACAGGCTGGAGCAGGTTTCTCAGATTCCAGGCTGCATGCTGGAGCTTGCCAATAGCTGAATTACCCCACTGCAATCTGCTCAGGCTCACTAGCTTGAGCAGGCATTTTGCTGTCAATCTCAAACAAAGTATAGCCTTTGAATTGCCACTTCAAGTATCTCAACACATTTTAATTCTTCCAAACACAATATCATTTGGCTAGGTGCAAAACATAGTGCTTATTGTAACAGGAGGAGGAGTTGCCACCTGTAAAGTTGCTAGTCAAGAGAATTTAGACAATTATGGTAGGAAAATACTGGCTCTGAAGTGATGCTTAGATGGCTAATAATTTTTAAGGAGTGTCAAGAAAAATAAAGAAGCATTGCAATGTCTGAAAATAGCTTTAGAGATACCATTATCAGAATGTTGCATTGGAGACTGTTTTCATTCTTTAAAAAGCTGCTGAATAATTGGTGAAAGAAAAGAAAAGAACAACAAGAGTTTTGAACATTAAAAAACACCTTGTTCTGAAAAGATGTTTCTTGGTTTCCAAGTTAAGAGATGATAAAAAATGTCTTATGCTGGGAAAAAATTTTTAACAGCTGAGAGTACAGAGAGACAATCAATCTAAAGGTCACATGTTCAAGTTCTTTATAGTCACAACAGAAATAAAATTAAATATTGAGCAAAAGAATAGAAAACTGTGGAGCAATCTAAAATTTTGGAAATTAAATATCAAAATTCCCATCTAATAAACATGCTTAGTTCATGGCAAACAGGTTAAGAATCAATTGACAGAATTTTGTAGCTAGTGCTAGTGAAATATTCATAAATGCTTTATAAACGTTGTGGTTCAAGAGCAGGAAGACCTCAGAGAACTGTAGAAAATAGTCACCCTATTCCACGATCTCCACAAGGTTCTGCCTTTAGTTGCCTTCAGCTAAACCAGCTAGAGTATCAGATTAGCTCTGCCACCTTCTATTCTTAGAACACAGAACAATCAGTTTATTTCTGATGGCAACACAGATTCACCACTTGTCTACCTTTTTTTTTCATGGGCATGAAATACTAGTTAGACTATGCACTGCAATATCCCACAGTTGATGGAGATGCGGATGATCTGTCAGTATACATAAGCTCTGACATGCAATGCAATACTCCAAAAACAAACTCAATGTTGTGGCCAGAACCACACTTGAAATCACCAGTTAAATTTAACAACTCTGAAGATTAGAAGCATAGTACAGAATACAGTCTAACACTTGAAGAGGATTAGGAGGGAGTGCTGGGATCACTAACACAAGCATGTGGTACAGTTTTGCTTCTACAGAAGGACATCAGATTCAGGAAGCCTTTCCTATACAGATTTACTCTAATAAGTGTTCAAAGGCATATGCTGGGTTTTTTACATTAGGATTTGATAAGCAGAGCTCAACTTTTGTACAAAGCTTAGGCTAACAGACTTTTTGAAGTAAGCAGAACTATACGTCTGGAAAATATTCAATTCCCTACTTTAGTATACATAACATTGATATCTTGTGGTGGTTTGGACTGTCATAATACTGTCAATCTTTGAAATATTATCTGCATATATAAAACAAGAACAACCCCCAAAAAATCTACTAGTTCTTTATAGCTGCATGGCTGCAAGGGTTCTTGGCAAAAAAAAAAAAAAAAAATCTCAAGCACTTTTATGTTCACATGTGCTCAGCAAAACCTAAAAATAAGTCTATGAACACTGTCAAATAGATTTATTTGCAAAAGGGAATGTTAAAACAATATGTTGGCTATTAAGTCAATTATGTGAAATCAACAAAAGGGCAAAGAAGTTGCTGCTTCATTGTTGGAAAAGTTCTGAAATGTTTGTTTTCTGAAAAATGCTAAAAAAGAATTGCAGTGTGACAGTGATAGGGATGAGATGTGCTAGAGGCAGAGCTAGAGCTTCTACCAGTAAGGAATATTGGAGATCTGAACATGAAATGAACATCTAATAAGATACAAAAATACTTGCTGGAAAATTTCTCAGTAGTATTTGGTATTGATGAGCCTGGTCTGCCCAGCATATGGATGAACAATTCAGGGCCTCAAAAGCTCTCCAGGAGACAGTGTTTGTGGGTTGCACAGGTGTCCTTGGAATACAGTCTCATGGGCTCAATGCTTATGGGTCTCAGCAATTCTGCTTTGCAAGGACTACTGTAACTTAGTGCCAAATGACACTTATCTTTGAACATCAGATTTGGATAACTGAAATAAATAGTGTCATGCATTGTTAGTAATTGAGCTGATGTCAATGTCATTGTCTATGGAATAAGTTGCTACTCATAGTAAATAAGAATTTCAGTTTGGTAATAACCAAACAATCAACTCCTCATGAGTAGTAAAAAGAATTAAAAATTCTTAACCCAAAGTACAGATGAATTTCACATTTTGCTAACCCTGGAAATTGTCAAAGCAGATCTGGCTTGGATAGTTTGAACACTATTGATACTGATATGTTGAAACAACAATTTAAGGGTCTTTCATGCTGGGAAACCCTGTACTGTAGAATCATAAATAAAGCCCCATATTTTTACAAAGATTGTCATACAGACGATGACATATCACAGTGCATAGATGCATACCAGCCCAATTACTAAGCAGGTGACCAAAGACAAAGGTCCCTGAAATAGGGACAAAGCAGTGCTGCTAAATTCAAGACATTTATCAAACTGTCTCACAGAAGTACTGTTAATCTAAACGTGTCTGGTTTAAAGCACTGGTAATTTATTTGGCTGTTTCATCACTTGTGAAGTTTGTGCCATTAGTATTTAATCATCTTAGATTCATAATCATCCTCCCTTCCTGCAATATATCTCAAGGACAATAGAGTCCTGCAGTTTTGTCTTTGTGGTTTCTTTTCCCCTTCAGTACTGACTGCTGAAGAAGCACTTCAAAGATACTGAGTACTGCTGTCTGCAAAGCTGTAACTTTTAGCATTGTGAAGGCATTTTCACACAGAAAGGCTGAACTTATTTTAGTTATACATCATCATATTTTTGTTGTCAAGTTTCTCTATTTTTCTCCTTTATGTCTCTCTAAATTGATGCTGGGAGTGATGTCTACTGAAATTCAAACCAAAGGCTCGTAAGATAATACATATATGAGTATTAAATATTTCAGATTCTCTGGGCACTACCTTTATGCTGATTCTTTGAAATGTCAGTGCAGATTAAATCAGTCGTCTTGTGTTCTTTTAGATGAGAGGTGTCTGCCTGGAAGTTAGTAATGACCTCAGGAAAAAAAACACCAGCTTGTTAAGTTGCAGGGAGGAACAGAGGAAAGACAGACACGTTCCTAGAAAATATTTGGGAAGATGATTTGAGCCATTCCCAAATGTTTGCTCTATTGCTACCAAGTGTTTGACAATCCTTCAGGAAAGTACAAAATATTTTTAATAGATCAAGCCGCAGGCACAGGCTGGAGAGGAGGGGCTATAGAATCCTCTGTTCCCCAGAACTTCCAGAGGGCTGCCTGCAGAATGGAGAAGGCAAATCAGAGAGAGACCCTATTTTGCAAAATGCTCCACCTTTGTCAATACAAAGATGTTGATTTTGAGAATACTCATGCTACGTTTTCAGTTCCCTCCTGCAGCAAAAAATTATTTCTTAGGGAAAAGAAAAACAAAAAAAGAGAAAAACTAGAGGAAAGCCTAGTGGAATTTAACTCCATTTGAGAATATGTTGCCCAGATGCCAAGACACCAACAGAAGGACTGTGCAGAGAGAAGCAATTGCCGTAAGTAATTAAGGCCGCAAATGATAGAAGATTTATCTCACCAGAGTCACATGCTCAAAGCTTGTGAACGCATCCAAAAGGTTAATGTGAACTTTAGTTTTGGGAAATTTACTTTGACTCAATCTACTCTAAATTGCATCTTGTTCCACTTATGATTCTTGGCAACAGAGTAGACTTAAAAACTTTTTCCCTGACCTCTACTGAAAATAAAGACTTAAGGGAAAAAAAAAAATCAGTTATTAGAAATGACTTACTGACATTGTGTTGAGAATCAACTGGTAAGTATTCTAATGTACATTTTTAGGACAGCTTTACTTAGCATACCTTTAAAGAAACATTGCTTTTTTTTTTTTCCTAAAATGTCACAAATACTAGGGAAAGGATGAATCCTATCAGAAATTGAGAGTGGAAACAGAAGGAATGCAGAACTGCTGTTACCAAAAAGGATGAGGAAGCATATAAGTGTTATCAGGTGCCAGATAAATTCTTATTTTTTGTTTTAAGACTCCTGCATTTTTCATCTCTGCAAACATTTGACTCCTCATTCAAGGAAAAATCTCAAGCATCACAAGTTTCAGAATGCTGATGTAAAAAATTAACCTGCTTTTTATATGAGCCTTTTTTTTTTTTTAATTAGCTTTGAGCTATTCTTTTAGTTAGAACAAATAGACCACATCTCTGCTCTGTGGACATAAGAAACTATTTTGGCAGTGAAAATAGCTTGAGAACATCTATTTCTTATCATCTGGGAGGTCTCTTTCTCTGAATAAATTCCTAGAAGTGTGGAGAAGACAGAGTCCCAATTTTCACTCTCTATTGTTCAGGTTAAAAAAGATTTACATAACATTGTCATTTTGTTGTGCCAGTTCGTAATGATTGATAATACCCAATTTAGATAATTTCATTCTGTGCAGTGATTAAAATGTGTAAGCTTTGTAAATCACATCTGATAGATGCTTCTTCTACTAAGAAAAACACAATTAATTTCAGCCTACTTTTCAGGGCATGTGTATGTCCAGATGTATAAAGGTGTTTAGAAATATCTATGATAATGAAAAACTTTTGAAAATGCACATCTGCCCTACTTCTGTTGGAAAACATTACAAAAAGAGCTATTGAAGAGTTCAAACATTATCATAATTAATGCTTTTTCACCGTTGGATACATTATTGCTTGTTTTCTGCTTTGCAGTGAGTGAACCTTCCTTATTTGAAAAATAAAAATCTTGATGCATCTGTCTGGATTTCTAAAGATGTATTCTATATGCTGCTCAATACACAGGCAGCTTACACATTTTGCACACCTCCATTTGAGGTGGTCAAATCCTTTTCTGAGGTCTGGCCCAAAGGCACAAATCATCTGACCCATCCTGATATGACCAAACATGAAACATGACCATTTTGGTTTCAGCATGGTGGCAACAACAGTAACAGCAATTTAATCTCAGAAACAGCTATTGACCCTCAAGAAATGCCATGCTTGCTGTTGACTTGATAGGGAGTCTGGAATCACTAGACTTCATACACACATTTAAGGATCTTGAATTTAGTTTCTTTATGTATATCTAGGGATCTAGGCACCTTTTCGAAGTGCTTTGTTGTGGGAATACACAGAAGAATATGTTGAACTGATTTCCTACACTACACCCCAGGTGGGAGCAAGCATCTGACTCAGTGTCGTGTCAGCTTGAAAGGTTGAGTTTTGGGACACAGAATTTAAGATGTGTGACCTATAATGTAAAATAGCTCACAAGATATGTTTGGTCCCATAGATACAATTATACATTAATTACTCTCCTTTCTAATGTAAAAATAAATTTGTGTGTAAACAAATTCTTCCTACCTCAGAATGCATGCATCTGAATGCATACTTGCAGAGCATTTAAGACAGATCAGATTGCTCCTAATCAATCCCCATTCATCACAATCATTTGATTGGATAAAATCACTCTCATTCATCCTACAATGTTTCTGAAAGGAAGCAGTGCTTAAACTGATGCATAACAATCTCAGTGAAATTCATAATTGATTAGGCTGTGTCAATACATCAGGGGTTTTATTTGCCACTTCATTTTCAACAGGGTTATCAAAACAAATTAGATTTTAACTATTTGCATCATGACAATATGTATTATCAATATACATTTTGTATATATTTTTTGCTGAAGTAGTCTTGATTTCTAAATGTAAGAGGCAATTTTTTGCTTCTTTTGAAGTGTTCTTGGCCCCTCCTCTGATAAAAGTATATGCATTTTGATTTTCATTGACATATTTACTCTGTTTTATAACAGAATAACATTTGGCCCCAAATTGATAGGAACAAGCCTGTGTCTCTTATTCACAGAGTTTCTCAAATGATGAAATTTGATATTACAGGAGAATCTTAGATATTCTATTAGTTAGGAGAATATCTTGTATCAGCAAGTGTCTGTACTACCAGAAGTCCAGTGTGTATGGAATACCCATGTCCACTTTGCAGTTCAACTATGCAGCTCTTGTCCAACATTGAACAAAGTACTTAACATCTTTTTGCATGAGAGTGGTTTGTATACTCTTCTTATCACCGTGGTTTTGGAACAGCTGCCAGTAAGACACTAAAAAAGTAATTATACATCTGTTTCTCGTCCTTTGAAGACTGAGGACTGTGTGAGTGGAGTTTTTGCTTTGAAATTTTATATGCATATTTCTATAGGTTTAAATTAGAAGGGATAAAGTCAAAGAAGACGTGACTTGTGCTAATAGCAAAGTTGTAAATTTTGTAAATTTTGCCCCTGAGAGTACATTTCCACATCTCAAACTCTCACTGAAAAAGTTGTTTAGCTTGAGTACGGGTTCATCAGCTTTATTCTAAGAAGTTTAGTTGTATTAAGGAATGTCAATGTGGATGTTGGTTTTTTTCAGATCCTGAGGCAATACTGTGGTGGTTGATACTTTAGATATGAGAATTAGGAGCTTTCATTTTTATTAATAATTAAACAATAACCTAGTGTGAAAATGGAATGATTCTGATGGGTTCTGGGTCTTTTATATTTGTTCCAGTTTGCCTTTGTCTGCATCTATTTCTACATAGAAAATCCTCTCTGCATCCCTTGTTATTATGAAATTTTGTTTTGTTTTAAAATGTTACTTCCAGTGCATGGCTCGGCTATCTGTCTTTTCCAGACACAGACAACTACACGTGGACTGTATGCTTTCTAAAGAGCAGTCTTCTCTCCTTGCAGGAATTTACCGAATGGTTTGTATCAGAGCAAACCCAGGACACACCCATGACTAAGCAGAATGTTTGTTATGCTGCTTCTCTTTTAATGATTTGATACTCCATATAGCACCGCAGTGCACATCTTACAGCTGTTTGGTTTTTTTTTTCTGGGAGAGGAACTATTCCATTTTGAGCAGTGGTGTGGACAAAGGCATTGCAAGTGTGCCTGCTAGGAAGTGCTGCATCTTGAAAGAACCAAGGCAACACATGGAGGCTTCCCTAGGTGAGGAAATATGTCACTGAGTAGAGTTTATCTCTCACCAGGCTGGGACAGTCTAGAAAAACAACACAAGATCAGTAGAGAGGTTTACCTTTTTTTGCTATTTTGAAAGTATTATGGGAAGGACTGGACAGTAAAAGTTCAATGAAGAGATTGAGAACAAATGTTTGGTTGAAGGGGAATATATCTGTTGATACTATAGCAACTATTTGACTACCATGAAAATTTAATTCTATTGCAACAGATTTATATTTATAAATTAAACTATTTCTTCAGCTACAAGACATGGCTTGGGTCTGGTAAATCCAAACTGACAAGGAGAAGAGTTTCAATCTGTGTGTGATTATTGGTAGAAAAATAAAAGCAAATAAGTTTTACCATTTTCTGTGCCTTGATGAAGACAGCTAGCATCATAGAGAAGTGAAAGTTAGGCAGACTTCCCTCAGGAGAGATGTTTGGACATATGCTAAATGTTAAATGAGCATCAGCTCTGAAAGAGACCCATTCAGCCATGTACTGATGGAGCAGTCCTGCTCAGAACTCTCAAGTGCAGAGGCAGCTGATCCACCAGGTTGCCAGGGACAGCCCTAGAGCAGATACTTGCCCTAGCATCAGAAACAAGGTCCTGAGTGCCCAAAGCACCAGGGAAAGCCAGCTTGAAAGTTTCAAGCTTCCTTTTTGACTGGTGTCTTGAGTGAAGATGTAGTATTTATTAAAAGTCTTTCTCAAATCATCAACTGTTCTGCTTAGAAACTGCAGTGAAAAGAGTAATTTTGAAATTCCAGTGACTATCTGTGCATAAGTAAAAGCTGGCTTGAACAGCACTGAACTCACCCCTACTTCTTTTGTAAATCTTCTTTTAAAACACTGACAGTCAGTGCAATGGTCTTTTGTGCTGCTCCACACACCACCACTTTCTCATTAATGAAAAAGATCGAAGTTTGGGGGTGTCACTGTCTTGTTTTTCCTTTTATTGAAGATAGTTTCAAGGTTCTGTGCAGTCAGGTTTTTCATGCTGTTAGCACTTTGTTATTCCTTGTGGTGCTGTGTTTGCCAATAGCTCAGGCAGTAGAGGGAGGCTGGAATAGTGAGTTTTGGCAGAACAAACATATCTAAACTGCTAGAGATCCTTTCTCTTATCTTATGGTTTCAATTATTTGCTGTGGTCCTTTCATATACTTTTTAACACCCTGGTATCTGATTAAAATGTTTTTGGTTTTGTCTGAGAATTTATCTTACTCTCTTTTCTATTCCTCTGTATTTGCAGTCACAATAATTCTCTCAGACTTTTCATTATTTCTTCTCTTTTAATAAGATACAGATACTATGTATTTGTAGAGATAATCAACTGTGATAATTATTGGTTTCTGTTACTTTAAATTATCCTAGCATAATTTAACTCAGACATAACTCTGACATAAGATTGATTCATAAAACTTTGAGTGCATCCATTTCTTAAGGGGAAAACAGGGTTTGCTGCTGATGTGTACATATTTTACTTGTCAAAAAAAGTTGGAATGAATTGGAGGAATCTTCCTCTTTATATTAGTTCCAATTTAGCCTTAGTCCAGATTTTTTTGTGGTACACTACTCCTTCACTAAAAAAACCCAACGAAACCCTCTCTTGAGAACCAAACAATGCCAACATCTGCATTCTATATCACTTTGTAGCTCTTATGCACAACAAAACATGAAGAGGTATTTTGGCTTTCACACCTCATATGGGGGCCTCGCAGTCACTGGGGTTCATAAATGGGATGGTCAAAAGAGAAAAACAGTTATAAAAATCAATCAGTTCAAAATACCTCACTCTTTTATTATCTTTTTTCCAGTTGCCTTCCTTCCTTCCTTCCTTCCTTCCTTCCTTCCTTCCTTCCTTCCTTCCTTCCTTCCTTCCTTCCTTCCTTCC
>VZUI01024695.1:0-40960 GCA_013401135.1 Cettia cetti | reverse complement strand
TTATTTTCCTTTTTCTTTTCATTAAATAGTCTTTCTAGTCTAGAGCCTCTCACTTCGTTTTCTTTCAAACCACAACAAGGTACAGTAAGCCAGATACCTGATAAAGGAAATCTAGTTTTTGGGTTTTTTTCTAAACCTATGTCCAAGAATTAGCAGAGCAAATATCAAAAGGAAAAAGTTCTGTACAACTGAGCTCATGAACTGAGTTTGCCATTTGAAATACTGGCTGATAGAGCTGCAAACACTGAGGACCACACCAAGTGAATAAAGAGGTAGAGGAGCATGCAGAAAGATGAACCAGATCATGCAACTATGCGCAAACAGCCTGGAATGTCAGAGATATAATGCAACTTAACCAAGGCAAACGCCAAAAAAATTAAGATAACAAATACAAACATGCTAGAAAGCAAGGAAAAAATCAAACCAACAAAGATACCTATGCAAGCAATGAAAAAAACATGACAGATGATAAAATCAAAAGGGAAAGTAAAAAAAGCATCTGGTTATGAGAACTGTTTGATTTGTAGGAAATATGTAAGGTCTGTGGGAGTTAACTAGTCAGATACACTTGCAGCTTCTGGCAGATTTGGCAGCTGATCACATCCTCCAGGTTCAGCTGGAGGACAAGACTTTACAGAACAAGATTCTCCTTTTCCTTTCACGTCACACCACTCACTCTTCTTTCTCTATAGAAAGGCTCTACTACCACCTGCCCAGAGGCCAAAATAATTACTTTACAGGTGCTTTATTTAGACTTTTCATTTAGTCTTCTCATTTACTTTCACTTTCCTTATCCTAGGGCATAATTCAGTAAGACATCACCAAGAAGCAAGAAAGCTTCCTGCAGTCCTCTTAGAAGTCATGAACTGCTCTATGCTTGTTCAGTACAGCCAACTAGCACAGCCACCATCAGAGTGGGTCATAAGCCCTCCAGCCTCAGACATTTACACCACCAGGTTGCCCTGAAACACATGCATGTGGCTTCTCAGGCTGCCTTGACATCCCAGGGTGTGGTTCAAAGAGAGGCACATCCCAAATGAGAGCATTCTGGGTTCCTGCCAACTCTGATGCTTCTGCCTTTCAAATAACTGTGAATTTGAGAAAAGGTTCAACACAAGCCTTTGGCAATTTTTCACAGCTGACTTGATGAGTGGGTGAAAGAATGGGTCAGAACAGAGGGCATTCACAACTTTTCTGCTGTAGCCACTGAAAGCTAAATTCAGAAGTTGCCTACTACATAATTTGAAATACAATTTCTGTACTGTCAGAGAACAGGACAGACCATTTGGTATTTTTGTTGTTGTTGATATTTTCAAATGTCTGCTTGTTGCAATGTTTTATTCAGGATCTTTGACGGTTGCAAACTGCAACCATGAACACCCTGAGCACTTCAGACTGGCTAAAAGCTGCGTCTAGATTTTTCACATGGCCAGTCCACATCCATATAGTTCTCCAAGTCACATTTTCCAAGCTACGGAAAGATGCTTATATTGTAGCCCTCTATTACATGCTTACTGATAACATGTGGCAGCCTTGTGCCACTCAGACAGGAGGAGCCTTCCCCATCCTAGGAATAATCAGCGACAATATTGACCCCAATGGTTTCCCAAGGGTGGTTACTACATGCCTTTACCATAATGGGAGCACAACATTCAGCTCATCACTGCCAGACACGCTGAAAGGAGGGAGACAATACTAGGAACTGCTTTATTTAAGCTGACTTAAATCTCCAAAGTGTGCATTCTTCCTAACTTTTCAGTTCATATTCAACATGCAGATACAGAAATCTAGCCTGAAAAATCCCCATCTGAGCAGCAAAATAATGTATCCATTTTGTAGGAAGTTTGTGTGTGCACATTATATGGAGCCAGGACCTTAGAAGACAAATCCAAACGTGTCCACCTGCTTTGGGACTAGTGAGACAGATCTCTGAACTAGCCTGGAAGAAATTATTTCTCCAGCTCATAGGTCTTCCCAAGAAGACTCCCTTGCATGAAGAACCTTTCCTGATAAAATATTCTCACTTACACTCTAATCATTGTAGAAATGTGAATAATGAGCATTTTGTTATCATCAGAGATTCACAGAACAGTTTGGGTTGAAGTGACCTTAAATATCTTATTGTTCCAACCACTCTGCTGTGGACAGGGACACCTTCCAGTAGATTAGGGTGCTCAAAGCCCCATCCAACCCAGCTCTGAACACTTCCAGAGATGGTGAATCTAAAACTTCTCTGAACAACTAGTTCCAGAGCCTCACCATCCTCACAGTAAATATCTAATCGAGTCTCACAGTTTAAAGTGATTTCCCCTTGCCATATCACTACATGCCCTTGTAAAAACGCCCTCTCCTGCTCTCCTGCAGGCCCTGTTTAGGTACTGAAGGTGCTATAAAGCCTCCCCAGAGCCTTCTCTTCTCTCAGCCTGCATTCATTGGAGAGGTGTTCCAACCCTCTGACCATCTTTGGCTCCAACCTCATTCCAACAGATCATTAATCATTAACAGATGTTAATGACATCATCATCACTGCCTGGTGCGATAAATACCCCACGTGATCCTGCTCACAGAGGATCAGCATTTGTAAGAAGATTCTAATTTTTTTTTCATCTGAGGTATGATATGCATGAGGTCATGCAACTCCTAAAGCAGAACCATGGTGTCACATAAACTGCTTTCAGAGTTGCTAGAACATCCATGTCACTCTAAAAGCCAAAAGTCTTGCAAGCTCTGAGAGTCGGCCAGAAACGGAGATATCAATGTGCCATCTTTTTCTAGCCTGAAAATGTGTATGATGCAACAATTCTGTTCTATTCTAATCTATTCTATTCTACTGTTTTTACACTCATAAATAAGCAGTGACACCTATTCTTGGCGTCAAACAGCTCTAATTGCACCACACCACCATGTAACACTTGTTCTGAAAAAACAGTAGTAAAGAACACTGATGAAGTGTAGTACAGCACACAGAATATTTGTATGAAACCTTCAATTTTCCAGCACTTCCTGATTATCTTCTGATTTGAGCTGTGTGACCCAGCTGAGCATTAAGATTGATTTTTTGATTTAATTACAGACACTCTGGCTTGGAGAGCTGTGACATGCTGAAACTCAAATGAATAGGGCTTGCCCTGGCCTCCTCCTAATACATGCTGTGCTGATTAATCCAATCCTGTTCTGATTTTCTGCAGTGCAGGATATGTTTATCCATTCCCATTCCTTCACAATAAGTGCTGTTCACAATTTGCATCCCTGATTTACCACTGATTAACCATATGCCCCACATCAGCGTCATGTACTTCACTGAAGCTGTTATCATAGAAACCTGTTGCTGCAAAAGAATAGGGGCAGTAAAAACAAGGCAAAGGGAGGACAAACAGGAACTCATCCTGTGTTTTGAGGAAGAATTTAGAGATTTAGATTTGTATAGGCTGCAAAAGGCATATATTCTTCATAACATCTTTATTCTTATCCTTTTCTCTTGACGGCACACGTGGTTACATTACAGCTCAGTTGTTAAGAACCTTTATTTCATGGATAAAGTAAGTAGATTAAATCCATCCACTCTACTGGCTTGTGGAAGGGGTAAGAAAGAGATGCTATTCTGAGCTAAAAAGTACTGACTCGTGCTTCTTACTGTAAAATCATAACCAGATTCCACCATACTAAAATCTACTCTTAGTCAATATCACAACAAAGTCATGTTCATGTACATAGCTATAAAAATCATACCATTGGAAGATTATCACCAGTAGAATTTAATCACTTCTTAAAGTTGAATATCCATTTCCTCTTTATGGAACAATTAATGCATAAAAAAGCTGAGGGCAAAATCTTGAAAAGTGATTCAGAACCTTTTTTAGAAATTACCTGGGAATCTTCATTCAAAATGGAAACTGAGTTCCCAAATTACTTGTGAGTTTTTGAGAGTTTTACCCTTAGAGTCTCAACCTGTCTCAACCTATAATTACAAAAAGGTTACTCCTTAAGCATCTGAGCATTAGATCTTCCCAGATTCAATCTGTTAACTGGGCCATGACTCTTTTTGTCTGACCCTACAACACAGTATTCAAAATCTTATTTACTAATCACTGAGAAATTAAGTTATAACTGTTTCCCTAGGGCAGCTGTTCCTTCCTCATTTCTGCCTTACTCTCCCCATATGTCAGCCTTACAAAGAATTGGATTTTAGATTTTCAGACAAGCTTTTAACTGATGAATCCCCACCTTTGCTGTCTGTAGATCTGTCTCTAACAGTCTTTGTCGATCGAAAAAGAAGAAAAAACATATCAAACAAAAATACACTATGACTAGTAGGTCATACTATCCACTTCCCTAATTTGTTTATAGGAATTGCCCTGTCATTATTTTGGGACAAAATGTTTGCTTTTTTCATTCTTTATTTCAGCAGTCTAGTCTGCTTGGGGTCTTGAGTTGAACATAAAAAGCAGATTTAAAATATGTTGAATGACGCATAAATTCAGTAGTTCCTCATTTAAATTACAATAAGCTTTATATAGCAAGGAGGTATGTTTCTGTGTATAAAAAACAAGCCTAGTAATATAGAAGGTGTTAGCAAAGTTACTATCAAAGATTTACCAGTCTTTTGCTGAAAGGACCTAATTATAAAGTCTTTCAATTTTACTCTTCGAAAAAATGCTTCCTTGTAGTTCATAGCCCACCTGTGAACTTTTGAAGAGCCTTTCTGTAGAAAATTACAGTGGAGGGGAGAAAAAAAACCCCACATCATAAATCAACACAGAAAACAATATTTATTATAACGTATCACTATCATATATAGGCAGCAGCAACAGTTTATTCAAAAGCTCTCTCTTGTCAGCAGCGTATGTAATTTGTGGACTTAGCATCAAATGATCATCAAATGATTACACAAGTGCTACATTACTGAACATACCATGCATTCAAGACTGATTTGCTTATATAAACAGAAAATAAACATATTAATAGTGTAAACAAATTATGTAAGATTTCTTTTCCCTAAACAGTCTGCCTTGCTGAAACACTGAGGCCGGCACTTCAACACAGTCCTCTTCATAGGAATCACTTCACATATTACATTTAATATTCAACTGCTCAGAAGACATTTTGCTCTTTCTCTATGCAAAATTTAAAACAAACCTATGCTTTGTATCATGTCAACATTCAGAATAACTTCTACAAACAGAGAATCCTGAGCACATCCTGATTTGGGAGAGACCCAAGAACCATTGACAACAATCACTGAGTCCAACTCCTGGCCCTGCAGTGAGGACTCGCCAAGAGTAACACCGTGTGCCTGAGAGCATTGTCTAAACGCTTCGTGAACTCTGGCAGGCTTGCTGCTGTGACCACTTCCCTGGGCAGCCTGTTCTAGTGCCCAGCCACCCTCTGGGTGAAGAACCTTTTCCTAATACCAACCTAAACATCCTCTGGAACAACTACAGGCCATTCCCTTGAGTCCTGTCACTGGTGATGAGAGTGAAGAGATTGGTGCCTACCCCTCTGCTTCCCCCTATATAAGGATTTTGAAGCCTACAATGATGTCTCCCCTCAGTCTCCTCCAGGCTGAATAAACAAAGTGACCTCAGCCACTCCTCATAAGGCTTCCCCAACTGAGTGAAAACGTTTCTTCGATTATTTTTAAAATATTCTCTTTTTAATGCTGTTCTTAAAGCAAATGTAAAATCTAGGGAGTAATCCCATTATTATGAAATTCTCTTACTGTCATTCTACATCCTGTTTCTCAGAGCCTTCTATTCCCAGCTGCAGTCAAGCATAAATAGAGTCCTGAAGAGCACAAGTCAGTCTTATGCAGAGTGGCTTAGAGAGTTGGGGATTTTAGCCTGGGGAAAAGGAGGCTCAAGAGTGACCTCATCACTCTCTACAACTATCTGAAAGGAGAATGTAGTGCACTGGGTGTCAGCCTCTTCTTCCATGTAACAAGTGCCAGAATGAGAGGAAAAGGCCTCAAGTCGCACCAGAAAAGGTGTACATTTGATACTAGGAAAAACTTCTCCACTGAGAGTGTTGTCAGACATTGGAACAAGACTACTCAGGAAGTGGCTGAGTCACCAACTCTGGAAGTACTTAAAAGATGTGAAGATGTGGCACTTAGGGACATGGTTTAGTGGTGGACTTAGGTTAACAGCTGCACTCTTGGGGGGATAATCCTAAAGGTCTCTTCCAAGCTATACAATCCTATGACTGAAGGATATCTGAAGATGTATACGTTAGACTGTGCTCTCTAAGGGGCAGACACGCTCACCGTGATTCTCTGTTCTTTTCCAAGCTGTGCAGGAGTTAACAACTCTTGCCCAACAGGTTGTGTATATCACTACCACTCACCTACTTTGCATCCTCTCGATTTAATTATTCTCAATTCTGAGTAATTTTTAGCTAACGTGTGATTTTAAGTGTTTTCTGTTACTAGATCCATTTCAGAAATTAAAGCAAAGGCTCAATGAAGGTTGCTTTGACACTAATTAGTAACATTCCTTGAAAATATGTAAAGCTAAACTTTTGTTTCAGTTCTTGTCATTGGACAAAACTGGTCTTATTGGAACCAGCTTGAGGGACAGTTCCAAAACTGTGAGATCAGATTGCATACTGTACTCCTCAGGGGAACATTACTAAAACAAAAGAAAAACTTGCAGCCAGTGAGATTAAGATGGACTGTTAGTGCTAAGCATAAACACAGATGTCTTCCTGAGTCACTGCCTGAATCCAGGCACCCCAGATTAACAAAAATTAAATTCTATCATCATAGACAAAACACAGATAAAGAACCTACTGCTTACTCTTGTAAGCTAAATATCATATACTTAAGAGACTATCTGTTGCATAACAGCAGTGAATTTAATTAGTTTGTTTCAACAGTGAATTTAATTATATTGTTTACCTGTGAACATTTATGCAAAGATATATATCTTCACATTTGCATCCTGACATGACTAATGAAAGCATAGTGTTTTGTTTGCAACTAATTCATTTTCACTTAATACGGCAATGACTGATTAATTTCATTTTCTGGTGGGGAGGCCATCCTGGAACACAGTCAATGTTCCTTCAGAACCTCTGAACTTAATTATCTCCAGATAGAAGGCAGAGAAATGGATATAATTTTTCTCTCTCCTTTTCTCTTATCTCTGAAATTACCTGCTATATATTAGAAGATTTTTCAAAGATTTACAGCTACGCAAATGCTACTCTTATTGGTGCCCAATT
Organism: Cettia cetti; assembly: GCA_013401135.1. NCBI lineage: Eukaryota > Metazoa > Chordata > Aves > Passeriformes > Sylviidae > Cettia > Cettia cetti. The sequence continues at coordinate 33,739 of VZUI01024695.1, read as the reverse complement.
CTCAACAAAAACTTTGCATTTGTAAGGCAAGTAAAATTTGTTCTGGAGATGTCTGTTGGAATTATATTTTAGCGTAATTTATTTAAACTAAATTAGAAGAAAAAAAATCACCTACATTTATAGTGCTGGTCATACATTTTAACTACATATAAAACTATGACTGGCTTCTATGGAAGTTTTAGATGTGCAAGGAATACAAAATTATATTAAAGGATATGGGCCATTTACTTAAGAGTTGGACTCGATGATCCTTGTGGCTACCTTCCAACTTAGAATATTCTGTGAATTTGTGAATCTGTGATATTATGTTGCTCCTCTCACAAGATATAGTACTATGAATACCAAATACCTACACTGGTGAGGAGATCTAGAATTTTGAGAACACAAATTTACAGATGTGTCCTCTCAGCACGGAGCAAAGGCAGGTCTTTTCATTCAGTTTCTAATTGTTTCAGCTTTCCAAGACTTCTCACATCATAGCCAAAACATTTTTCCATTCCACAATTATGGAATGTAACCTAAATTCTGATATATAACTGAAAAAAAACACAAAAAACCGGTATGATGGCTGAGTCACAAAAATCAAGATGGCTGTGACACCACTGCATGAAATCCTAATTACTGACATGAATTGCAAAACTTGTACTGACTTATACAAGGACAGACCTTCACTTTTCAATTAAAAGATTATTGTGTGGATATTCTGACACACTCCTTTCACACACACTGCCATATTTTGGAAGCTATACAAATGTGCGGAACACCACACAGAAAATGAGAAAATGTAGCATTCAAGAAGAAAATTTTTTTCTAACAGTGCTAGCTTTCCAAAATAAAGTATTATTATTTCTAGAGGATATCCAGTAACCTATGCACCAACCCAGCATTCTGAATTTTTAGTTGCTCAGGCCTGGTACTTGAAGAGTGATTGCAAAAATGGAACAATATGGAGAATCAGACGTGAATATAAATAGCTTTTATCTTTCTTAGCAAAATCTTAAGTAAGCAAAACTAGTTCTGGGTCAAACATCTTTTTTTTTTTTTTTTTTTCTGTGTGTCATTACCAGTTTAAAAAGTCACTTTTAAGAGCAAATTTTGACTAAATACATCCTTTTGTGAGGGGGAAAAAAATGTTTCACTTTCCAAACACTCAAAAAATATTTTGGTTGTTTCAACTTTTGTTTTCAATTTTTATTACCTTAGCCAAACCCATCTGCTGAATGTGGTATGGGTACCCATACAGGGGTCATGAGTTTTTCAATTTCTACAACTTCTGCAATCAGATTTAATTAGCAAAACTGCTGTCCTGATATACATCCAGTATATCCTCAATTTTTGCTCCATTTAGCTCAAATTTCTGACAATGATTAAATAAAAAACACGATGAAAAGGAACTTCACAGCAACTCTTCTTTCATATTATTGTCAATAATACGAGTTGGAATGAAATGTTTCACATGTAAAAGTGATTTCTTAACCAAAATATTTCAGCTACAGAATGAGTCATAAATCACACAACTTCTGTCAAAAGAAAGACACACTTCATATAGAACTGAAATTCATCTAAATAAAAAAATATCTGTTTATAAATTGTGATGCTGATCTCCACGAATTGTGCTGCTTGTAAGAAACTTTTAAACAATACTCACACCATTTTTAGATTCATACATTACCAGCTGTCACAGACTGCAGCCAGGGTTGCCTCCTGAGGTTTTCCAAATTCTTGTCTTTGCTACAGAACATCCTACAAGCTTGCCAAGAGCTAAAAAGCTGCTGCCCAAATAGAATAGATTTATTAGAAAAGCTAAAGATGTTTATTGCAGAGACCAGTTATTTTCCCTTAATGTATCCCATTGTTCTCTTACTGAAATGTACTCTTGGTTGCCAAAACTTTTACACATTCCTGCTTGCTGGGTTTTATGAAGAACAGATTTTTAAACAGTAGCTGCAAAGCTATTTTAAATCAGGAAGCTCCACCAAATGGATATTCTCTAAGGGTGATGGAGCTTCTGAACTTTATTTTCACTACAGTATTTTGTCAGACAACACTTATTCTGGATAGAAGCTCAGTCAAGAAAACTTCCTTCAAGGATACTGCTCACATTTTTAGTATCCTGTTGCATCTTCCTCTCTGCCAGGCAAAAGACCATGCATATCCTTCCAACTGCTGCCTGGGGACTTCTGAGCAGCATTAATTTTACTTTCATTGAAGTGACCCCTTTGTCCTCTTTTTAGGGCACCCTGCCTGGTATCACACATGGGAAGATAAGCAGAGAAACAGAACAGATGGTGGCAACAGATGCCATTGCTCATCACAGGTTAAAGGCCATGGCTAAATTCACCATCCCACAACTCCCATGTTTCCCTCAGTCCCCCCACCTCACATATTGTTACAAATACATCATCAGGAAGTTGGTTACACTGCATCCTCAGGCCTACACATGAATCTTCCAACTCGCTGCAAGGCCAACACCTTGATGAAGCTTTGAATCCATGTTTAGAATTTAAACACAGCCAATTAAAATAAAACCAAAATTTCAAGTATTTTCTACTCCTTGTTTTACTTGTTGCAGGAACAACTGAGAGCAACTAGCAAAAGGACACATTTTATTTTTTCTTAACTTTGTGTATCTGCCAATATTTTTGGCACAGCAGGTTCTCTTTTTAATGTGGTCATTTAAGCTGTTATGTGTAAGAGGTTTATTAAACAGCAATACAGAAAATAAGAGATAAATGTTTTAGCATGATCAGGAGCACTCAGAAGTCTAGCATTTGAAACTCACATTAGGCACTGATTTCTACTGTACATAGTCTCTCTTACTACTCTTTGATACACAAATAATATATATTGAAGCCAGAAGCACTTCAGAACTATTTGCACTGTCCTAACAGCCAGCCTTAAAACTGCCTGTGAAAAATAAAATGTTTATGTCTCCTGGGAAAAGACTTCATGATTACTGCATGATGCCACCACCAAAAGGCAAATACCAAATCCCAGTTTCCAGTCAAAATGCCTCTGAAAGACTAAAAGCAAAGAAGAGGGCAAGCCTTAGCAGCCATAGTTCATCTACTCAAATCCTCCATCAGGGATTTTCAAACTTATTATGTTTGTAGACACCTAAAAATTTTCAATGCAACCGCCTGTAGAATTTATACAAACTTTTTTCCTCATCTTCCGTAAGTTCTTAGAAGTTGTCCACAGACCCAGCCCCATTAACTTTCCATGAATTCCAAAGATCACATGCTGAAAGCCACAATTAGAAACTCACCAGCCAAATGAACCATCATTTAAAACTGAAAATAATTAGTTTTAGAAGACAAATTTATGAGGAAAAATTAAGGTAGGGACAGGGAAAGAAACCAAAATTAAAAACCCCCACATATTTGAAATTTCTTTACTGCAAGTCAGATCGATTTCACAGAGGTGTCCAGACATTGCAGCAAACTTCTAAACTTCTCAAGGCCAAATCCAATTGTCCTCATCCCACAGTAAGGTCAGATCTCCAGATCTCTTGCAGCCGTAACGGACTGCTACTGAAAGTCAATGGCAAGTCTCACGTCAGCCCCAGAAGGCAGAACTGGGATTCATCAAATCTCTCTCCCATCACCATTATGCCTCCATCAAGTAACACCTTAAATCTCCATGTCTAACTGTTATTTAACAGCCAAATGTCTTAAGCAGACACACTTGAGCTAAGAAGCAGATCTTCCACAGATGGGTCCAGGTCCTCCATGCTGACTTTGACTGAAACCTGCACTCCCTACACTCCCTGCTAGGAAACCTTTGGCAGTTCCCAAGATAGCTCATTTCCTTCAGCCAGAAGATGTTTCATTCACACGTATCTGTGGGACGTACTATGAGAAATTAAGTAAGATTTCTGCAGGGTAACAGTATACCTGATCAAGAAAAAAAAAAAAAAAAAAAATTAGAAGAAATCAGAAGAAACAAAAAGCTCAACATGAAGCTTTTACTCATAGGAAGAAAGCATCCATACAGTAACCTTGATTTAGCCCTAAAACCTAGAAATTAATAAGATGTCTGTCTCTGAAAACATTTGTTTTCCTGGTGCTCATTGAATTTTTGAAATATACAGTTACTTTTGCGCAAATATTCATATTGTTCACTTATTCAATCAATCTATGTTGGTGATAAAGCCATCATAACTTATCACTTTCTCTAGTCTCAGAATTCAACACTCCACTTCATAATGCCAAATTGGAAAACAGGCAACAAAGTAAAAAGTCCCTGAATGCTGTTTATCAAAAGACTAGCATCTGAAAATGAATTCAAATACAGAATATCTGCTGCTGTGCTGAAATAAAAACTCACAGCTGCATTACAGACCTGTGGTCTACATTCTCTTGGGTTATCTGCTGAGGTGGGGGAAAAAGAACCCCAGGCCAACAAAGAAGGCAGGCTAAAAAATCTCCCTCCTGTAATAAAAGAATAAAGACAGACATGGCATCAACCTCGAGCTGAAATGCAGCCATGTTCTTGAACACAGGACAGAGATTTGCTGCCTGCAGTTGCAGCTGTTCTTGCCATAATCAGTACTTAGCTGGCTGGACTAGATGCTGTTGCTGTGACTCATCTGGGATATCACCAAGCTGCATAAGAAATCCTGCTGGTAACTACAGTCTGTTCAATGTTGGAGTATTACAGTAGCTCATGGAAATTGTTCTGGGGCACTTACAGATGCCAAGATGCATTACTTCTATTACAAACAGTTCAAGTGGAACAGACTGGAGCTACTCATTTGAGTAAGATTTTATTTACAGTTGGTACACATGAAAAAGTTGGGTCTTAGAATCTCTTAAAAAAATGTAATTTCTAACACACAGTACACTGCAGATTATATAATCCTTGAGGAGGTTTGAGAACAAGTAATACACAACTGTAAGTCCCACTAACTCTATCTGCACTTGGGTCTTTGTGCCTCTAGCTCTTCTGCATCGTATCTGCAGTACATGCTTTCTTCATACACTTTCCTCACTCTTTCTCACTTTTTTCCTATTTAGGAAACAATTCTAGATTTCAGTTTTACTGGAAGGATTGTAAGATCTGAGACAGAGATCTGTTATGCCAAAAATTCTAGGAGCTGGCACCAACCAGCTCTTCAATCTAGTGCAATGTTTCTCACACTGAACTCTGTACAAAAGGCAACTGAAAATCTGGGAAATAGAACAAAAACATTAAAAAAACCACACCAAAATTTAGCAAGATACAATGCTAATGAAGGTTAAGAAACATACAGATAAGTTATGTTTACAAAGCTATTAAAACAGTGACTGGAGCTCTTATCAATTAAGATGTTCCAGCTCAGCAGGGTTGAGTGTTGCCACCAAGGGAACTGCACTTTGCCCTGCTGCATCCAACTCTAGAACTTCTCAGTTCAGTCTGGCCCTTGTGGAACAGCAGAATCAGATGTGCCAGGGCTAAAGTTACTGCAAGCTGCAGTGGAACATGCAAACCCTTTGTTAATCTTCATTAGTGATTTATGCTTTTATGCTAAAATATGACCTGTAGCAACAGAGGAGTTGTCATGTGTTCACACCTGCTGTTCCGAAATGGGGGGAAGCCTCTGGCAAGCACGAGGATGGACAGCTGCAGGAATAACATCTTACACCACCACTGCACAACCTGCCACTGAACTGGGGTCAGAGACCAGAAACACTGTCTAACTAGCCAGATGCCTGCCCAGCCTTTGGGTAAGTTGACAACAGATTACAGAGCTCAAGCTGTCACTGTCACCAACACCACAGTCTGTTTGTGTAGGGCATGTGGGAAGTATTAATTACTTCATTAACTTCATCCTACCAAGGACTTCTTCAAGGAGATAGTAATCTGAGAGGGGAAGTGATAAGCAAAAACACAAGGACACAAACTGTTAGACAAGGGATTAACAGAGACAATGCCAAAAACCTCCAGATGCTAATTGATGGGCCATTAAGAAACTGAGGGGTGTGCATGAGGTATGCCAGTGCATTCACTCACAATTCTCAAGCAGAACTAGCCAGTGAGTGGCTCTGGGACCTCACAGGGGTATGAAGTGAGCAGAATTCATGTCGGTATTTTTTGGGGATCCACAAATTTGGAGTACCTGTGGGACGATTTGCAACAAGCACCTAGTTGGAGCAGCTGCTGTGCAGAGAACCATGGGGTGGGTAAGGGGAGCCAGGCAGGAGAGTTGGGTGGGCAGAGGCCACATCAATGCTTGGGGATCCACAAAAGTGTGCACCTTCACTGCTGAATGTCAATCCTTACCAGCCAAAGGGGAGGAAGGGGAGCTGGCTGTAACATCACTCCTGAAAGTGCAGCGTGTGGATCCTGCTGCAGACAGTTCCCTGTCTCTGGCAGCCTAAGCAGCCACAACCTGTGTGTGTGTCTGTGTCTGGGGTACCTGTTTAACCTTGCTACTGGCTGAACCTCTAAACAGGAAAGCAGCTGCTGTGCCCATCATCTGGGAAGGAAACCCCTAGGTTCTAGGGCGCCTCAGGCTGGGCTCCAACAGCCAGGAAAAACTGTCAGGCTCTGGAGCTGCTGGATGGAACAGCCACTCATAACATCCCGTAACTGTTTGCTGATGTATAGATGGCCTGCAATACTACAGTCAAATGAACATTTCCTAAGTAATAGCCCCTCTTCAGATGGCCCATATTACCAGCTTCCCATTAAGAAAAAAAATTGAATTCACATTCATAGTCTTAGCTCACTGTTCCTGGAAGACTGCTGAGGATTTTGGAATAAAATACAACAGCAATCCATCTTATCCCTCCCAGCAGAAAGAGAGTGGTAAGTAAAAGTATGCCATAAAAATGAAGATAGGCCCATGTTTAGTTTCCTAGTTATAGGAGTGTTACATGAACTAAACTTTAGTTGAGAAAAAAAGTTTGGAAAGGAAGAGGTATGGAAGCCAACAAATTCTAGCATTAACTTTCTTCTCCAGGTTTTCTGCCTATACTTCACTCCATTTCCTCATGCTCTGCATAATTTTCAAGTCATTTGTCTTATCAATTAGACATCTGAATGCCTATATGTGCTTTGAAAGCACGTAACAAGAGAAAAGGTTAAATCTTAAGTTCAAGCAACAGGAGGTTGCCATCAGTTTAAATGGGATCAAAATGTTATATGAAATTCAGAACTATTTTTTTTTTATTCTCAGTAATTCTTGATGTGTGCCTTGCTGCTTCTCAAGATGATTGCCGCTATGGTTTACTATTTATATACTTAGGAGTCTTTGGAGGTGTTCTTAAATTTTATGAGATCAGATCTTGTTTTTCATTCTTAAACATTCATGCTTCAGCATTAAATTGGCTTATTAAACAATATGATAATCATTATTGTGGAACTTGAAAACACTGATCTTTTTATAACCTTAAAAAGTAAGAGTCATTTTAACTTACCCACAGGAATTATGGAAACTTAAATTGTTACTGCTATAGTGACAGAAGTATGCTTTATGCTTATAAATTTAGCATAAAACTTCTATAGACAGCCTGATTTGTAAACATCTGCTTATCTGTATTTTCTTCTTAATTTTAGAATCACAACAATTTTACAACAAATTCATCAGAGTTATTGCATCTTGTATGCAAAATAACATTATAATCTTATAAGCTGGATAAAGAATTTGTTCAGAAATAAAATGCCTTTAATGCACCTAAATCCTGGAATTCCTTCCATTAAAATCTGTGTGATTTTTCATGTGACAAATGGCTGCTAAAACTGGCAAAAATTTGAAGAGCTGAGGCCAGAGTACCATAGCTTTTCATTTTGCTGCTTGGCAGTTAGGGAAAAATTGTTATTCCAGAGACTGACAGATCTAATCATATGTGTAATTTCACATGGTTTTGCTTATCAAAGAAACACGTAAGCTGTATGATTTTCTAAGCTTGTATTTTAGTTTATTTGTAGGGTTGACACTTTGACTAACCATAAAGTATTAACAGGAGACATGTGGCCAAAAAGTGGAAAAATTATTTTTATAAGTAGTCCTGCTAAGTAAAATTTCTTTCATTTTTAGTTTTTGAAAATAGTTCTGCTCTTAAGCTTTTAGCAGCCATAACATACACAGAAAAACCAGCACCTATGAGCTCCTTTCAGCATCAGACTATAATAATAAAACACAGTAGTCCACATCTCAAAAGAGAATCACAGAATCATAGAATAAGCTGAGTTGGAAGGGACCCACAAGGATCATTGAGTGCAACTCCTGTCCCTGCACAGCGCCATCCCTAAGAGTCACACCCTGTGCCTGAGAACATTGTCCAAACATTTCTGGAGCTCTGCCAGGCTTGGTGCTGCGACCACTTCCCTGGGCAGACAATCATCCTCCAGGTGAAGAACCTTTTCTTGATATCCAACCTAAGCCTCCCCTGACACAGCTTCAGGCCGTTCCCTCAGGTCCTGTCACTGGGCACCAGAGAGAAGAGATCAGTACTTTCCCTGTTACACCTTCAGTGTACTAATTTTCCTTGCCTGTGTATACCTATTTTCCTAGTAAGTTCAATAAAAAAATTGCCTTTGCCTCACCCAACTGCTGAATGTAGAGAACAAACCTCTTCTTTCCTGCAGGCACATCTGTGCATATGCTTCCAGCAAATGTAGTATTACCTTCACTCCCCTGAACTTTCCCTAGATTTTAATTTTCTATTATGGTGCATCAATTATCCTGAGGAGCTGTTCACATTAAAATTAATTGAAAGGTGCATTCAGCAGCATATTTTCATGCTCAGCAAGCTGATGGCAGTTAAGTATGGTATGACCACAAGAGAAAAATATTTTCTCTGAATATCTTTTTAATCTAGGCCTGTCATATGCTTCTGTACTTTAAAAGCCTTATTTTGGCTTGCTCCCAGTGTTCTCTTGAAACAAGGCCTGGTTTCTCTGTGGTGGATGACTTGTCAGTATGTCACTATAAATGTTAACATCCAAGAAACAGGGCTGGTTACTTCCTCACTTCCGTAGAGGAACCAGGAAAACTCATGTTTTATCGAAGTCACTCTAAGATGTTGACTATCAGAATGATAATTCTGACATTTACAGATAATGCCTACCATTGCCTCATCTTCCTTCAAAAACTGTTTCAGAGTGACAACAAAGGCTTTAGCCAAAGCAATCTTGTGACAAAGCAAGGACTTAAGTCCACCACGTGTGTTCAGTATAAAGTAGACTGCATGAAAAAAAAAAATGCAACCAAGTAAAACAAGACTACATTACAGGGAGAATATAGATTGTATGAAAATAATAACTCATTTTAGATTCTCACTGATTTCCTTAGCTCTCTATACTCCTCTTCATCTTTTATTTCGTAAGTCACTCATTTGTTCCAAGACCTTAAGAGTTTTACTCAGCACAGCACTGGGCAGATTTTTTGGTAAAGATAAATCATAATAATTAGTAACCTTACATCATCAAGAAACTGAATTTCTTGTTAAGTTCATTAATGTAAGGTGTAAGTGCACAGTGTATAGGTTTTGCAGAAGTAGAAAGAAATAAAGTGTACTTTTTGTTCAGCATACATGTAATAATGGATAGTGTACCTGTATATTAGTACAGATGTAGTAATATTCAGTGCATGTGGAGCTTTCAGCAAATAAAAAGTGACTAAATTATTACTTTCAGATAAAACAAGGGGGTTTACAGATGTAAATCCAGCATGTATTATTAAGTATTTGTTTTTACAACATGAACAGTACTTCTACAACAATCACTGGATATTCTCTGCTGTCCAGACTTTGAACAGACACTCAGGATCTTTAGTGCAGACCATAAAGTCTCCTCCCCTTTTATGATCAGCAAGAATTTCAGCCACTGGGCATACTAACACCATGCAAACAAGTGCAGTAAACTGAACTCTGAGCTACAGACTACAAAATCCAAAACAAAGCACCGTGCAAGGGTGCCTGCTTGGGCTGTGAAAGCAGAGAAGCACATCCTGCTGCCTTGGATGCAACATCACTTCTCTATTTCTTTTTGCAGAGGTGCTGTTTTCCCCAGCAATGGTGCTGGTTAAGCAGGTAACAGAATCTCTGACACTCTGATGTGCAGATACAATCTACTCTGTGTTGAACAGCTCTTTAGTAGCTGAAGGGCTCTCATGAAAACTAATAGCCCTGCCCTTCAGGCACTGGTACTAAGGATTGCAGTTTGTCTGAGGAAGCTGCATCCCAGGGAAAGTACAACAGAAAACTAGTCCTTATGTTTGTCCTCGCATTTTGAGAGCCAGTGCTTCTTTTTCTCCACATTCATCCAAACAGAGTTCTCTTTTAGCATAACTCTGTGTGTGTGGCTGACAGAGCCCAATTTCTAATATGAACACATATGATTAATTGGAATATGGGATGCACAGTTCTAGAGGAAGGTCTTTATGAAAGGTCCACTGCAGACCACTTACTATTTTGTAATGATTTGACAACAAATAATTTCCATTAGATTTTGGGGAAGTGTATTGAGTCAAAATATTTCTGACTGCAAAGACTTGTCATTCACTAACAGACAAATGATGGACTAGAGTATACAACTGTCAAAATATTTAGATCATGTGCTATAATATAATTTCTTAGATTTTCAGGAAACCTACATAAAAGTAGACCATGAATATATATTTTTAATCATGATGAAAAACTTGTATGTCTGCATATTCAAGCTGCTCAATGTCCTTTCTGTGAAATCTCCCACTTCCTCTGCCATCAGCAACTCAATTTAAAATATAATCATTGGTAATGATCACTCCAGTCAGACATACTCCAGATGAAGGGCTTTTGCAGTTAAAGTCAAACTGAGCATAATGAAACCTCCCATAGTTCACTGAAAAATAAAATGGATACAGAGTATGACTCACCTCTCTTTCCCTAAGCATTATAATGAAGAAACTGTTATGAAAATCTGTCATCCTCTGGTAATTCTTGTATATTCTCCACTGATATCTTTCAAGATTATCCACCAAAGATACTGAGCTTCTTCAGTATTTTCTTTGTACCTCACTCTGCACTGACACCTTCAGTTTGCGGGAAAGATGAAATTTAGAACAAACTAGATAGCTGTAGATGTAAATTATTTCCAAATATTTTGCTTTAAAAGATGATCTGAGTCTGCAATTTGTCATGCATAAAACTGCATACAAGAATGAATCATGATGGCTTGACAGAACCTGGTCCAGCAGTTTCAGCTGATTCTGTCACCTACCACAAGGATTTTTAAGACGACTATTCTAAATGGCCCTGCCTCTCTTCTTTCCTGTGATACTCTATATTCTGTATCATTGCAAGGAAATAGATTCCTTTTCCAAAGTCCATTTTAAATTCCAAGTTAACCAGTTACTTGGGTTTTTTTTTTTTTTTTGTAAAGTCTTCTTTGTAATTTTTTCAGAATTTAATAGCTTAGGCCTTTTATGAAACTGCATCTGATGTTTTTGTGAAAACTTCACCAAAAACTGGTTGCTTGACTGCTAAATGAGATTGGGGAAAAATATATAGCAACAGTGACATTCATATTTTTAACTGCTTACTTGAAAATATGAAATTTCTTACATACATATAAATTTTAGGTTGATTGTTGGTATATCTGGGACATGAGTTCTGTGATCTGTTCAGGCTCTACAGTAACATGGAAGAACAGAATACACATACACACAAAGAATAATTATCTATTCTGTGCAAAACTGTAAAATACCATTTAAAGAAAAATATATCACAAAACCTTTCTTTATGCAACACAGATTTTGCAGACTAACACCTCAGTTTTCCATTATTAACCAAGACACCATATTTAAGAACGGAAATAATTCTGAATGCTTCACATAATACTCTGTCAATCTTTCTCATATAAATGACTTTTCTTGTAAAAAAGAGTAAGTCAGAAAGAACTGGACAATCGTATTAAGTTAAGAATCTGGGCAATAACAAAGTTTACTCATATTAATTCATAAAAATCAGACTTTGAGCCCAGTTCTAGACTCTACCAATATAAAGGATTTAAGTCCAAGAGTTTGGGGTAGGAATTGAGATTTTAGAGCAAACAAGATATTTATGCTATTAAGTTATGCATATGAAATCCTAGTTCTAGTGAAATTAACAGTCAAACTCTCAATGACTCCTTGAGACCACCACATCATGGGTTGACATGAACAAAGTGAGAAATCTTACCCACATCTTAGTCTAACCTTGCAAACATACAAGCAACACAGTAATTCTCCATAGTACTCTCAGTAGGTGCTCATGCAAACTTTTCCAACTTGTTATTTATCCCACAAACAAGTCAAACCAATTTCTCCACCAACAGTGTGTTTGGTAATTTTTACCTTCTTTGTTAGAATAGTCAAAGCATTCTTTTGCTTATGAAATATGGATTCCTCCTTACACTGTTTATTTGAGAGAGCTTTTGCATGAGATACTAGAGGCATTAAGTATGTTTAAAAATCATATTTCATTCATAGTAAGCCAGAGCATGTTGTTATCTTTTTTACTTCTGTTTTGGAAAAACTGGCTTGTCTAACCTTCCTACTCTCAGGTCTACCAGTGGGACAGTCCAACACCTCACCAAGAACAAAACACGAATGTCATAATGTCCTAATGATCTATCCTCATTAGTTCCTAGGGACAGAATCTCCAAATCCCACACTTGAGGCAAGAGCAACTGAGACTCAGCCATCAGAAGTTGCCTGTAAGAGACAGAAAAGGCAGTTTTACAGTGACACTTTTTCCTTTTGGGTATCCTTCCAGAAACAGAGATATCAAAGGTGCTAGCTGATAAAAAGGGCAATTTTCCCAGGGAAAGAAAGAGCATCCTTGCTGACTGTTCTGCATGTGCCAGCCTTCACTCCAAGGAAAATTTCTCGCTTAGACCCATAGTAGAGAGGGCGTCTCCTTTTCTTCCCAGTCAGACTTGTCCCCAAAATCTCACAGAAATACAGGACCCTGCCACCCAAAAGCTCTGTCACTAAATACTGAGACAAAAATACATCCTTAAATTTTAATCACAGATTTATTTTGTTTAAAGTTAGCCTGGGAATTAGTCATACAATGGCTCCAGCACTAGCAACCAATTGTTTTTCTGACCAGTACTGTTTTCTAAACAACACAAGCAGTTAATTATTGCCTCTTACTGACAGATGCCTTCAGATAGTCAAAAGTCAAGCTAGGACACAGAATTAATACCAAGGTCACACTTGATGCTCCATCTGTGAAAAACCTATTGTAAAGTTGCCCTGATTAACCTCTTGCAATATTAGGCAACACTGGTAATGAAAAAAAATTATATTCCACAAACAAGATATTTTAAGACCAAAAAAAAGGAATGTCAAACTTTCAGCTATTTTTCCTTCAGTTCCCAAAAGCAAGGCTCAGGCTTTCCTGATGAATTGCTGAGTTAATGCCCAACCAAGAATTCAGGCAGGGAATTTAACAGGGCAGAAGTCACAACCTTCACAGAAGTGTTAAGACAGTGAACCTCATCTCCACAGTCATTAAAGATGTCTACAGACTGCTTCACATCTAGAACGGCTCAAATTCTATCTATCTATCTGTCTGTCTGTCTATCTATCTCTGTCCAACTACCTGCCCCAAAGTGTTCAGACTCATTCTTACATGCATATAAAACAAAATCATGTATTCTTAAATCACAGAACTATGGAATAATGTAGGCTGAAAAAACCTCCACCATTAGCTCCCAAAGTTAGATCACATATACAATTGATTTTCCTATAAACTGCAAAGACAAAAGAAAGACTGTTATTACAACTGAGAAACAGTTCTGAAAAGGTTGAAATGATTTAGCCATGTGTGTCATGTAAGACGCAGGATTCAAGTCTTTGTTCAAATGATGAAGAATATTGCCAAACTGCTTGTATGCCACATGGTACAATAAACCTTGCTCCTTACAACATGTGGCATGACAGCTGCCCCTGTACTTACAGGGTTTGTGTCAATTATCCCATCCTACATGGAAATATCTGAAGCACACATCCAATAGACATCATATCCCATGCTGTATTAACTCAGGCATCACCAAAGGTACTGAATTTTGTTTGGCAGGCTTACCAACATCAATCCTACTTCTGCCAAATACAAACAATGCATTAGAGGCATGAAGTGTCTTCTGCAGAATTTTGCTTCTACTTAGACACACTGGTTTCATTCACTACGTTAAGCATGTGCAATATAAATTTTATCCAAGGAGGTGCATGCTGGAGAACCACATCCATCTCCAACGTGTTTATCCATACAGTCAGAAAGAGCTGCCTAAAATAAACAGCTGGGCCACTATGTTTGTCTACATAACAAGCTTACATTAAACAGTTCAAAATAATATATTTAATGGAATTTAAATCCCTCTAGAGAAAAGTACTATTTAGCCACAAACTTATGACTGAGTGTTCAGCAAAAAAAAATATGTATATGCATGGATATTTTAGACCAGAAAAGATAATTTTCTTCTGCATACATAAGCAAGGAAATTCAGTTCTGATTTCTGTATCAAGTCTATAACTCCTCCACCAATTACTTAATTCAGAAAGATAGTCTTGATTTTAATAGATACAACCTGGCTCTTAGAAGATATTTAAATTCATTCTTTTCACTGTTAGAAATGTTTCCAATTTCAATTGTTATTTTATTTGCAGTTTCAATATTTTGATTTCCAATACATTTTGGTGCATGATGTCTTCTAGGATTTATGACTGTGCTCAGGTACCAACATTCACAGGGCTCTTTCCACTCATGGTATATAACACTGATTTGACTTTACATAGCACCTGTTATTTCAATGTCTCAAAAAATCTTCATGGGTGTGTAAGTATGGCAAACTTCCTTTAGAAATATCCACATTTTGCAGCCAGGCAATTTGAAGGAAAAGACACTAAAGATCATATTCTTAAAAGGGATGAAAGTAACATGGCAACAAGATTTCTATGCATTTCTGGGAAGGCAGGGTCAGACAAGCTGTCCAAAGTCACAAGCCAAGCCTGGCAAAGCCAGAAACAAACCCCTCATTGATGAGATTCTTATCCCTGTGCTTCTAAAACCAGACAATTGTGATCTGAATATATTATTAGCAGATATTGTTGTACAAATTTCAGGTATACAACTCTGCATTTGAAAGATCTCAGAAATACACTACAGATTTAATACTGACATTCCAATTACAGCAACAGTACAAACTATCCAGCACAGGAAAGCAACAGCTTTACACCACTTTAGCAACTGGCTGCTCTTAGCCCTTTTCATAGAAGACACTTTAAGCCTAACGAATCACAAACACCAATATTCACAGCAAGCCCAAATTTGCCTTGGCAGCTGCTGAAACTCTGACCTGGGGCAGAGAAAATGAAGACCTCAGCCTGGCAGTTCAGTCCCCAGTGACTGTGTGTCAATGGAAGTGTGCACACTCAGTCGCTTCTTTTCACATCTGAACCTGGGAGGAAGGTTTTTTTCATGATCAATGAATACTGCTGAGTAGATGAAAGAACTTAATAGGTTTTCTCCAAAATGCAGCCAATAGCTATCAGAGTATATTCTCAGAGGAGCTTTATTAGGCACAGAGCTCTTACTCTCACAGCTTTATGTCATACAAAGCATCAGGTCATATCACAGAAAATTAGTGTTTTCAACCCCAGGAAATGGAGTTGCAGAACCCTGAGGAAGAAAGCAAGTTCTCAACACATCTATATAACCCTTCCTATACCTCCAATCTTAATTGCTCAAACACACAGGGATGTAATGGTTACAGAAATTCTACTACTGTTTTTGACATGAGGAATACGGGCTTACATGAATCGTTTTTGTTTTGTTCTTTTGCCAAATGTACATGTCACCTTCTGAAATTTACTGGCCACAGAAAGTATTCAGTACCTGTGTTAAGGCATTTCTAAAAGTTCTCTATAAAGTGCTTCCCCTGGACTAGAAGAGACACCTTACCCATTATGTTGCTATTAGGAGTTTAAATATCACTAATAAAAAAACTACATGTCTTCTTAATATCTTTATTAACTTAATTAACCTATCATATGGTTCATAATATTCTATTATAATAAAAGAAATTAGATGGAAAAAATGTCTTTTTCCAAATCTGAACTTCCAAAGTTCATTCTACTTCAGGCACGTTACTCATATCAGTCAGAAATTTAGAACACAGACATTTTAACATCCAGCTGATAAAAGCATATGTTCAGGCACATTAAGACAATAACAACAAAAAAAAATACCACCTTAACATGGCTTAGATAAACTAGAGTGTCATCTTTGCAGAAAGCAGATGCCAGAAGGCTTTGGGGGTTTCCCAGGATGGCAGCTTATTAGTAGAAACTGATTGTCATGGCTTTGAACTAAAACACTTCTAGCTGCTGTTTTGGCTCACTTGTGTAATAAAGGCATAATTCACAGAAAACATTTTTGACATTTTTGGGCCATGTAGAAACCAGCACTAGGCCCACAGCTACCTAATATACTGAACGACATCCTAACCCTGTTGAAATACATAAGAAATCTGCTTCACACAGCCAGGATCTCAAGACACTACCAGAGCAACAGTAACCAAACAAGAATAATTCAATCTTTTTACCGTGTTCTTGAGCTCACAGCAGGAAAAGAAAAATTTTGGCTTTCAATCTGTAATATCTAACACTCTTCCATATATTTTGTGACATATATTAAACCTTTCATTAAAATCAAGGATTTATACTGATGCAAAATATAACAATAGCAGAGAATCCAAATTCTTACATCTTTGCTGACCTGTTTAATTTATACAACTCTAAAAATTACCTTTGAAGGAGTCATTCAGTGGTCCAGTATGTAACTCCTAGCTGTGTACACCCTAGATATAAGCAAAGCTGGATTATCATTTGATTCCTGAAAAATTTGCTGCTCTGATGTAGCAAAGAGCAAAACAGGAGATGTAAAGCAAAGGAGGATAGGATGGATCTCCTACACTACAAAGAGAGCATTGCATGGACATAAAAAACCTGAAGGATTCAAAGAAATATTTGACAGAGGAACAGAGTAGATAAGCAATTATCACACCTTACATACAACAAACACCATGTCTATCGCCTTGTTTTCCAGCCTTCAGCCTTGGAGTCAGAAATTTCATGCAAACAAAGTAATGTTTACAGAACTTTTATCATGTTTTTTGGATTTCTTTCTGTGAAAGGACAATTGATGGACACTTTCTAAGACCAGTGGAGTTGAAGAGGTTGAACCTCAGTCTTCTAATCTGGTCTCCTTTTTAGAAATCTATATAAGCTGTAGAAAAAATTAAACTTTCTCTTTTCCCGCTTCGACTCCGTGGTGATTGCTGCGTGTCCCTCGGGACAGCATTGCGCAACACATGTCCATGAGATTGTTACATGTTTTACTACACTCTGGAATTTTGTCTACATCTATACAATACAGGAGTGGCTTGGGTTCACATCATAAAGTAGGGCTACAGCATTAAGGGGCTTCTGCAGTTATTCTCTGAAGCAAACAAAAAAAGTAGGGCCTAGAGCCTCCATATGAAGCAAATCCACTACCTGATTTTATTATTTTTAAATGAAGAGAGGAGCAGTAGTTGCACAAATTCCCCAGTCTTGTCCCAAGATATACAGAGATAGAGACAGAGACAGAGATAGAGATAGATATACACACACACCCACACAGAAACAAACATACACACTCATATATGGAAAAGGCAGATTTGCTTCAGAAAAACAGAAATTACTGTTATATCAGCCAGAAGAACCACATTACAGACGAACATTCAAATAATGCAACACTAGCTTGTCTGCATAGCCATGCTTTTTCCATGCTCCCACAAGACAGAATGTAGATTTGCTGCACTATAAATATGCAGTCTGTCTGTAGAAACAAACAGAATCCATATCAAGAATGAGAAATAAAAAGTTTTACAATAAAGTATTCTGATAACTAAAACATAAGCCAAATATAAAATTATTAAGCGATATATAAAATACAGAAGCCATTCATCAACTTCAATTTTATCATTCTCCCAAAGCTGTAACATGAAGCTGTTTTTTGAAGTTGCATTTTGATGGAATCCAGTATCATTTCTCTGTTTGTTTTTCAGATCTCTGCTGTGGCTCATATTTTCTGTTTTCAGTCTGATCATGATGACTGATAATCCTTCTGAAAAACCTGTTCAAAGCATGTTATGCTCAGCAACAGTCATCCCCTAGCTTTTGCACACAATGAGCTTGTTTAATCACAGCCACATGGTTTTGCATGTGATGTATGTGAAAGTGATTTTAAACCCTTTTCCAACCATTTCTATTGTTTTGACCAAATCTCACATTCTATTTTCAAGGAAAACCTCACTGCATCTAAAACAGTAAGAAATGTATGAAGTAGGATCTGCAGACATTTTCTGTCTCATCGTCTCATTGTTGTTGCCATCTGAGAAGGTAATTTCCTATCAAGATGAGATTTTAGGCACAGGAATTGTGGGGACCTGCCCAGTACCTTCACTTCAAGGTCCATGTGATTACATGCTCAAAATCTCAGCTTTTCAAAAAACAAACTGCCTCAAGATAAAAAATCTTGAAGACTTGAACCTCATGCTTATCTTAGCTTATCTCAACCTCTGTGAAAACCTGTTTCTGTAGACCCTCTATCTTCCATATTGGGAAGCAGTGTATGTGGGCTGGAGCGTGGTTGGAACATCCCCCCAGGATAACTCCACACAGCACATCAGCCTCACTGCATCACAGTCTAAAAGGCAGAAATACGGTGAAAAGGAAGACAAGAAACAGTACAAACACATATATGACCATGCTAAGGACCATATTTCAGAGCAATGCAGTTGTTGAAGAGAAGCTTTTAAGTTGAGTGTTTGCAAAGAGCTCTAAAGCTACAAACCTCTGGAGAACAGATGCTCTGTCAAAGCCTCTGCTGCCACTGCTGAAGACCTGAGTTTTATTGCTACCATGTTTTCTCTCTTCTAAACAGCTAACCTTGAAAATGCAAACACTTGGCCTCATCATTCCTTGTGGATTTACTAAAAGACATGAAGGAAAGCAGTGTTATATTAATGCCACACATACTTCTAGACACTACATAAGACCCACTCACGTAATAGCCTCCCTACTACTTGACTAAGATATTATTTGCAAAAATTATAGTCTTGTTGCTATAGAATAATTGATATTTGTGGTTGTTGCTGTGCTACTGACCTATCCATCTAGCTACATTCTGCCTTCATAATACCATTACACTCACAGCCCTGCAATTGTCAAGGAATGAGAATTTACCTACAGTGGTTTACCTACAATTTTTTACCGAAGTATAATAAACTTTGTCAGTTTGCGTGAGTTTTCTGCTACAGCACACAGCTACTGAATGCCTGTAGCTGAATCAAATGCAGGCAATTAAGCACAACCATGAGACCACTACTATAACACAACCAAAGAACTCACATAATAAACATTAACCAGACCTCCAGCTTCAGGTCTAACCGGAGAAGCCACAAGCCTCTGAGTCCTAAAAGAGTTTCAGCCGCATTTGGAAATATGGGTATTCCCAAGCACAGTCTTACTATTGGAAGGGCAACATTCTCAACTAACTTCAGAGCACATGACTCATCAGAAGTCTTCCAATCCAAATTTCTGTAACATCAGAACCCTCTCCAAGGGCATTCTCAACTGGTTTAACTAGATTCTCTCACTTTCCCCAGCTGAATTCATAGTCTGCTGTAGCAGACCTTTCGTATTTTCCTTTTTCTTTTTCCTCCCCATTTCCCCAGTAAATGCTTCTTCAACTGTGAGAATAGCTAGATTAGGGAAAAAGCTCCAAACTGAATTCTGAAGCCCATCTCTTCAGTCACAAGGTTGAATAAAGCCACATTTAACCTGAGGGTGATGCTGATCTTGGCTTTTTAAGGAGTTTTAAGCAACGTGTTAGGCCCATTTCCCAAGCACTCAATATTCTCAGCTGAAAATTACCTCCTAAGCACAAACCTGAAAACCAAGATGACAAACCTTACTCAGAATCAAATTTTGCCTAAGTAACAATTATAATATTCTATAAAAGAGATAAAGAGATTTCCTTAAGTTTAGATCTAAACTCTGAATGGAAGGACTGTAGAGACTAAGGCTCACAAAGACTACTTTCAGCTCCACGTTCTCCTTTTGGAGTTTACCTTCCTTAACACAGGGTAAATACTTGGTAACATGCATACTGATAAAAATGGTTGAAAACGAAAAGATTAGGTATTCTTAAAATTCTTTGGAGAAAGCAGGAAAAACGACAGTCATATGTCATGAAGTCATTGAATGATTTAGATTGGAAAAGATCACAGAGATCATGAGTCCAACTGTTACCTTAGTCCTGATTTCCAAGTCCACCACTAAACCACGTCTCTACATGCCACACCAACATGCTTTTTAAGTACCTCCAGGGATGGTGACTCAACCACTTCCCTTGGCAGCCTGTTAAAATGCTTGACAACCCTTACAGTGGAGAATTTTTTCCTAACCTATAATCACACACTTGCACGCTATAGAAGCTGCACAACAAAACATTAACAGAAAGCTATACTACTTAATCTGGGCCCAGCCTCTCATAGTCTAAATCTGATTCTGTGATAATTTTACATTTTTTACAGGAATTATATAATACACATGATGTCATCTAGTCATAATCTCTGAATTTCACAGAGAAAAAAACAACCAAACAAACACCAATCCAACTGAATTTAAAAGTGCACAAGATTAAGAACTTAAATAAAAAAGAACTACAGTCTCAGCTACAACCTCTTTTCTTTGCCATTTCAACTGTACAGCCAGTAGGACAATAAAAAAATTACAAACTGCCATTCTGCAAAACACAGCATTGCTTGTCCTTAACCAGTAAATGCTTCTGTATGTAATTTAATTGGTATGCATACTGGTTGCAGGCTTGGATTGGACCTGTGTCTTTCTAATATAATACAGTCTCTTGAACTATGTTCCAGCAATGTATGCAGATATTCCACCATGGGCACCAGTTAATGAGGCCATGTCCTAGGAGAATAGTATTGAATTAGCAAAAGAATGGCAATAAATTCAGAATAGGTGTCTGCAAAGTAATTTGAGAAGAAATGTCTTCCTGGCAAAGAGCAAAGCAAATACTTTGTAGGGGTCATAGGAAGGGTTTGGGGAAAGCACTTTGGCACTGAATTAATGCAAAGTGATTCTACCCCTCTAAAGTCTATAAACTCTATTAATAGGCAAGACAGGACTTCCCAAGAAGAGTCTGTTAGGCCTCTGGATGTTTATTATTAATATCTGCTAGCCATTTTTGTACAGGCTATTATTACCAGGCAAAAAAATGTGACATTAAGAAACTGTCAGCTAGATGTTTATTTTGTGTGTAACTTTTGTGCTTGTTTGGCAAAACTCTTGTAATCCATTTAGGAGTATTCTTAAAATTCTTAAATAGGTCACAGCATCAGTCAAGTCGGAATTGAATACAGTAGGTCATCTGGTCCAACCTCCTTTCTCAAGCAGGAGAACATGGCATAGGATTGGGTCCAGACAGTTTTTCAACATCTCCAGTGAGGGAGACTCCTCACTCTCTCTGGGCAATCTGTTCCAGCGCATAGTCACTGCACAGTAAAGAAATTCCCCCTCGTATTCAGGTGGAACTTCCTCTGCATCAGTTTCTGTCCACTGCCTCTCATCCTAGTGGTTTGCACCACCAAGCAGGGCCTGGTTCCATCCTCTTGGCACCTCCCTTTAGATATTTATACACATTGATGAAGACCCCTCCCAGTCATCTTTTCTCAAGGCTGAACAGGCCCAGCCCCGCTCCCCTCAGCCTTTCCTCATAAGAGAGATGCTCCAGTCCCCCAGTCATCCTCATAGCCCTCCACTGGACCCGCTCCAGGAGCTCCATGTCTCTCTTGTACAGAGGAGCCCAGAACTGGGCACAGCACTCCCCACTAAGCCTCACGAGGGCTGAGTAGAGGGACAGGATCACTTCCCTTGTCCTGCTGGCAATGCTCTTCCTAATGCACCCCAGGATTCTTTGCCACAAGGTGGCCACTCTTGGTGTCCCAGTATGTTGTTCCACCAAGTTCACAAATTCTGTGTATCCAAACAATGTTCCAAATTCCATTCTCCATATTACTGAAGTTACTAGTGTGATAGCAATCTGACATCAGATTTCTTTTAACATAATTAGAGCAGACAATGTCTTCCAAATATAGCTTTTAACATGCTACTTCTATTTAAAGTCCTAATCTATATTAGGATCATTATAGTAAGATGGCTTCGGCTGAGATGGAAAAACATTCTAACAAGTCATGGATTTCATGCTCAGTACTGGCTGGTGCCCCTAGGTGGGACCCACCACATCTCTTTCATGCTACCACAAGGATGCCAGGGACATTTATAGTCAAGGTAAGCTAGCACCCTTTCAGGCACCAGCAGCTCTTTCTAAATAGCCAATTTGGATACGACCATCTCAGACGGTTTAACACCCACACAGAGCCAGACCACGCTGGCTGACCTCATGGCCAGAAAACGTCTGGGCTTCATTAGTTTCTTTACAGAGATATACCAAAAACATATCAGAAAGAAAAATCTCTGCAAGTAGAGTCACTAAGTATTCACAATAAATACCAGTTAATTATCCAGTGTTTGAAGGATGTTCTCATTGTGCTTATTGTGCTCACTGGTCTTTTGTGAGACAATGACAAATTACATAGATCAACATGGTGATAACTTGGGTTTAGATTACTAGTCTGCTTGAAAATGAAAACAACAGTTCACCTAACTTTCAAGTACTCAAAATGCAGTTTCTATCTGTGTAAGCAAACTATTCTTCATAGCTCCCTTTCCTTTCTTATGTCTGTCTGAACTGATTTACTTACAGTGTATCTTCTGGAAGAAGTGTTTAACATCATTTCTGCAGAACATTTTACTTACTACACAACAAAGACAGTTCATTTAAAATGCATCTCAGCAAGACAATAATTAATCTCTTCGTTTTCCAGTCTGATTTTCCATGAGATGCTTCAAAAAAGAAATACCACCGCATCTTTTATTCTTATCTCCATTATTCAAGTTTCTTTGAATTTATAACACTGGACGTAGCATAATTTCTCTTTAGAAATGCAACTTACTATAACTCATTCTATTCCTGCCTTCACATTTTTTCTATCTTCAATACTTCCATTTTGTGTTTTGCTCTTTGTTCCCCTTTCCCTTCTCCCTCTCCCACTTTCTTCCTTGGGTTTGTGGATTTTTTTTGTCTGTTTTCTGTCATCTAACTTCTTCCTACAAAAATAAGTCACATCTCAGGTGAAACAAGCCAACTGTTAAATACACAATAATTTATAACAAGAAGCACACCTCTGCCAAATCTCAAACTGTATCAGGTTTATTCAGCTGACCCCACCCTGACATCCATCTCTAGAAAGCACACTTGCAGAGCGCGTCCCTTTTTCCAAGCAGAGGGCTGCCTCACGCCTTATGCACCAAGATTTGCCTAGCACAAGATCATACAAAAGACAGCAACTAGAGCAGCAGTTATGCATATCCTGTGTGCTCCAAGGAACAGCCCTTGGGAAAGCTTGTTTGCTGCAGTAAAATGCTGCCCTAACACACAAGGCGGCTTTCACCCCTCTTGACGAAGGAATGAAGTTGTACATCTCACGCGTACATCACATATGTGATATGCCTTTGTTACTCTGAATTACCCAAAGGAAAGAGAAAACTCCAGGACTCTGAGCAACCATTTTATACCAGATGGATGGACAAATAATAGCACTTTTTCTCATTTAATACACGGCAAAATGGAAGTGATAAAATTAACTAGATACAAACCCATTCTTCAACAATGTGCCACTGATTACAGATAAGCAGAACGATTTATTCAGACACATTCAGATGGAGAATGTGAAAAAAAAACCCCTACATTACTGCTACCACTGTGACACCAAATTCAGCATAATAAGTGACATTTATAACAGGCTTTGAATTAATGTGCTTTTATGGTGGTTTAAATGGACAGAAATTAAAATTACTTTTAGAATTTCCCCTTTATTAGAAAAAGGAAGTATGACTACTATTGAAATGCTCTAAAAAACTTGGTTTGATATCACATTCACTCTCTGAGCTAATGTTACAGATCTGTCGGTATTAAAGCACACACCTCTACCACTTAAAGAATTTAGTGAAACTAACCAATTGTCAGACCTGATGAGCTATTAGCATTCAACTGTATCAATGCTTTGTCAAAAATGTCCTTCCCATTTCACAGCCAGCATGAACGCAGTTTCAACTGACTCAAATTTCAGCACTTTTTATCAATGAGTTTTAAAACTACAACACTGGGGTGTTCAGCCCAAATGTATCTGTGAACCAGCAACTAGAAAAAACAAACTCAAATAAAAAGGGATTTTTTTCCTCCTTCCTTTTACTTTGTCTTTAAACTAGTTCCTATGAAAAGTAACCTTTACATTTCTTGAGATTTTAAAAATCTGATTTATTGTTGAGTATATCTAACACATTCCTCATTAAAGTGACAAAATCCCGTTTTTTTCTGATTCAGTAAGAGCTTCATCATTCAGCTAAGTGAGGAAAAATTAAGACAATTTAGAGAAGTATCTCCTTTACTTCTACTCATTTCAATTGGAAGAATATGGTCACACTTGTAACAAAAGTACCAATTCCAGAGGTATATAAATGATAAAAAGATGTCGATATAGCCAGACACAAGAGAGTAAAATGAAAACCATTTACATTTCACATAATTTTCAGAATCTTTATACAAAAAAAGTAGTTTATTGTTTTATTTTCCACAAGTCTGTTTTTCCTGAGAACCTCTGCTGTATCATGACATCTCATTTGCAAATGCTCCTCAGATGCCTAGTTTTGGCTAGGTGGCTTTGCACCACATTGTCACACTTTTTTAGGTACTAAAACATGCAGAAAAAGGAGTAATAACTTTACCCAACTAGAAACACTGATGGATAGAGGAAAAGACCAAGGATAAACATCCTTCCTTCTCAGGTCTTCTGGACAAAGAATCATTTTAAAAGCACCACAAACATGTTCTGCTACTGCTGCAGATAAAAGGCTTCAAGAAGCTCTGTACTACAAGCTATCCATCCCATTTGGCTAGCTGTGTAAAAAAAAAAACAAGCTTGATTTTTAAAAGGCATCTATAAATCATGTAGTTTAAAATCACTGATCATGTAAGAAAGTTCAGGAAGGAAAATGTAATTTCATTGACACTAAGAGATCTATATAATGTCAGTATTTCAGTACTAAGTTCTGTCATCAGATCACTTGGGCTGCCTCTGGCAAGATTCACCTATTAGGAGAGCAGTTACATACATATATGCACCTGGTACTGAGCTGTCTGATGCGGAAATAGTTAATGATGGAATAGAGGAACATCTTGCTTTAGAGCTAGACCTAATCCTCAGCATGAAAGTTTAGTACCGTACTTATTCTCACACACTCCACAAATGGTGGACACTAAGGAGCTAGTAAAACTAGTGTGCAGAGCAATAGCAGTGTAAAACATCTGCTCAGTAGTTCAATTCAATTACGTTGTCAGCATTTCGCTCTTCCATGCAATCAACACTCCACTTAACCCACACAATCTCTGGGTAAGTAGGTTCTTACTGGATTTTAGCCAGTAAAGAAGAAAACCTGAAACTTCTCTTTACAATATTTTTATTGTACAACTAATGTTGCTAACTAAAACTAGAGCACTAACTCAAGCACTACGTGCAATTTCTATTTACTTCTAGTAGGCTTGGAGAACATATGCAACTTCTCTAAAAAGATTTTTTTTTTTAACTCCTCAACTAGTTATTAGTATCTTTGAGTTACTCAAAGGCAGTTAGCAGCACAGGAAGCAATACCAAAATTCTGCTGATAAATGGGCACTAAGAATGGACCTCCCTAAATCCTGGCAGTAAGGGATTTCTTCACATATTCATCATAATGCAGCATCAGAATCTTAACCAGGTTTCAGAGAACAGATTGAAGGTCTTCTTGAAGGCTTGTACATAGAACTGTAATACAAATAATAGCATTCTACCTCGTTTTCAGCTGTCTTTCCAGAAGTGTTCTCCTTAAACTCTGTTTACTGGCCTCATACAGAGGTCTGGAACACCTTAAGATGTCTAAATTGGCATGAGACACCTATGACTTTATGATTCACATGTCTTCCTACATTAATTCCTGTCTTGCACGCTAGAAAATTATTTGCAACTGCCCCTTTGTTCCAGTATCATGAGATCAAACGTAGATTTCAAGTAACTGATCTGTTTATAAAGCACAAATCATCATCACTAGTTAGGACACAAAGTTCCCCTTCTACTACTTTTTCTACCACTATTACAGACAAGACTGACCGGATTCTACTAATTAGAAAAAGGAAAAAAAAAAAAAGGGAAACTGCTCATGACAACAGGCTTCATATATTTATATCATAACTTTGTCTTTTCAGTAATTTTAGTGGGAGTTTTCACTGATTTTCAGCATTTCAGATCTTTGGCTCGTAAAATATACTGAACAAAACACAAGAAGCAGTAGTCTCCTCCTGGTGTTGCATTGATGTACTTTACTCCTTAACAAATTTTCACTTTGCATTTTCCCCTTTCGCCCCCAAGATGTGAGAGACAACAGAGACTATACAACCCAGGAGATGTGGCTGAGGTGAGCACCTGCACTCAGCACAGGTGCTTTGTGTCACAGGCCTAGCACTCAGGGAAGTAGAGGCAGCACAGACAGAGAGAGGGCTTGGTCCAGGGACAGTCCAGAAGTGCAGTTAAGACAACGAAGAGTACCACTGAAGTTACCAGGACTGACTGCCATGTGCAATGAACTCAGACCTCAGGCGATCATTAGGGATGGAAGTTGGAACTGCATACTTGCTTGTGAGCAAACTTCTTAGTTCTTTGTCAGAGCAGGGTTTGCTTAGTCCATACTTCACAGAATTAGATTCAAAGAGTCCACTTTTCATAGTCTGATTACAGAGCTTCAATAAAAATGAATTCCAGTGAGGTTATATTGGCCAAAACCATTTCTGTACATAGAATAAAGTAATTCTAGTGTGCTGAATGATTGCATCAGTAGTCCAGCTTTCATTTGGATCATTTGTGAAATCCAACCAAGGAGCAACAAATAAATTGTTTCTATGCCAACAAAATATAAATTATATACTAATTTATTTCCCAAATTACTAGTTAAGTACCTCATATCTTTATCCATAAGAGTGTTTTTCTATTTTCAGGACAAAACATCTAGTTTTTGAATTACTAAAAATCATCTAACAATTATCTTCTAAAAAGTACTTAGCTAGAAGTACATTCCCTAGCAACAAAAGTACACTGAACCATTCCAAACTTGAATGACCCTTTAGCTTCATCATTGAGGAACTTCAGTTACATACAATGGAAATAAAATTTTCTGGTTTAAATGTTTTTTTTTTTGGGGGGGGGTGGGGAGGGTGTGTTTCCGCACTTACTACAAAGCAGCACTAAAACTACTAAAAGGAGGGGGGGGGGGAAGGCAATTCTTCTTCCTACCTGGACACTTGATTTCCATCACATGAATTGTGTACTTAAATAAAAATAACAGAATAGTTGCTAGTGTATTGACCTAGCATCAAGGTAAGCCAGAGAAATCTTTGCTGACAGAATTTTATTAAGCAATATAGTCCTCGTGTCCTAAGAGCATTATGAAGTGCAAGTCCACTACAACGCTACAGGTTATTTTATAGTTCATGTCACACACGCTACACTAAAAGAGTACTTTTGCCTCTGAACAATAAAACCCGTTTTATTTTTCATAACTGCTGCATACAAAAGCATATTAAGTGCCAAGTAGATACAGCTACTGCAATTCCAGATCGGCACAACAGCTGCACACGTATTGAATTCAAGCGCAAACACTAACAATGTTTATGTTAGTAGAATATTAGGAGTATCTGCCATGCACCCGAGCTGTTCGCAGTACTTTTGTTTAAAAGTCTGCCTCACCAGTAAGATTATGTCTACCCGGTGAGCGATTTATTTCGCACTGAGTTATGCTCGCACGCAAGGGAATAGGGCAACCCCCTTGTCATCCCCATCTGTCTCTCATCCTTCCAGATAACCAGCACACCACCATTTTCCCCGCTAACAAAGGTTAAGGAAAGCCCAGCTCCTGTGAAAATAAAGGCAATGGGGCAACTCGCCGGGTCGGGAGCGGCATGGGGGGCGCAGCCCGGGGGCAGCCCCCGGCGGAGCAGCGCCGAGCCGGGATGCCGGCCGGCGGGGCAGGCGACAGCAGCACTAAAGTATTTCGGACCAAGCGCAGACAAAAGAGGGTGTGTAGCAGCTGCGCGGAGCGCGGCAGCCGCCGGCACGCCAGCCCGCTCCGTTCAGGAGGCAGAAAGTCCATTTCTGGCAGGGAAAAACCCACGCACCCGTGCCGCTCCCTCCCTGCCCCTCGTCGCCGAGGGCAGGGGCGCGTCTCCCCGTGCCCCCGGGCACCGCCGGCAGGAACGCACAGAGCGCAGCCCCTCTACTCCCGAGGAGAGGTGACGCCTGCGGGCGGGCTGAAGTTCGGGGCCGAGGGTAGACCCCGACCAGACTCACCCTCACTCGCCTTGCCGCTTACCTGTGGGAAGGTGCGCGGTGCCCGCAGCCCTCCCGGCGCAGCGAGCTGCGGAGCTGCGCCGTGCCCGTCAGACACGGGGCTTCTCCGGTGAGGCGGCGGCTGGCTCAGGGAGTGACAGGGCGGCGGCTCCCCTCGCCCTACCCCGGCACCGTACTCGGCGAGAGGCGGGCGGGGGCAGGCATGGCGAGCCGGCAGGAGCGGGGCCGGGGCGGTCACTGCCGGCCAGAGGAGGACGCCCGCCGCCCGGGGGCTGCACGCCCCCCCGCCGCCGCCAGCGCACGGCCAGCCGGAGGCGGCCTCCCCCTGTTCGCCCCGCGGCGACGGGCGGGTGCCATGGCAGCGCTCCGCGGGAGCCGCCGCGGGGGAACGGCCGCCAAGCAGCCGCCCAGGGGGGCGTGGGCGGGCGGCGGCTCCGCGGCGCAAAACTTTCCCGGCTCCTCAGCAGGGTGGCCGGGCGGCGCTCGCCCCCGGCGGCGCTCCGGGGGAGGTGGAAGCGGACGGACACCGCTCTCAGCCGGGCCGACCGCTCTGCTCAACGCCTCCTGGGCTCGAGCCCCGTCGCCCGCCGGCAGCAAAGTTTCACTCGGAAACCTCGCGGCTGCGACCCCATCTTCCTGGAAACGACGCCCCAGTTTCCCTCCCCTCCCTACGGGACGAGGCGGAGGCGGGCAGTCCCCTCGCCAGTTGCGGCGGCGGGAGGCAGCCGGGACCAGCCCAGCGGGCGCTAGGCAGGTCTGGCCGCAGGCAGCGCTCGGGACGGGACAGCAGCCGGGGAAAGGGGCAGGCTGAGCCGAGGGACCGGGACGCGGCTCCTTCTCCACCTCCCGCGCCCGGGAAAGTTTGCCGGTTCCCCGAGGGAGAGCGCGGGCAGCCGCTACCCTCTCTCGCCGGGACCAGGCGGCCGGAGCGCCTCCTCTGCGGGAGCTCCCCGCGCCGCTCTGCCGGCAGCCCCGCCGGAGCGACGCATTTGTAGCGCGCCCGGTTCCGCCCCGCCGGGCTCGGGGGCCGCGGCCGCGAGGGAGGAGTCACCGGCGGGCGGCCGGGGGCGGTGGCGCGGGAAGGAGCGCGGGGGTGCCGGTCACGGTGTCGCGGGAGCGCCTGGGGTCTTCCGGTGGGAATCGGCCTTTCCCGGCGGGGGTCGGTCTTCCCTGGAGGTGCAGAGGTGAGCGGGAGCCCTCCGAGTGTGGGGTCGGGTGCCCGCCCTCCCTGGCCCCGTGTGAGAGCCGGACCGAAACCGTGGGAGCGCAGAATGATTCACCGCAATGTGGGGGCTCTTTAACTCGGATGCAATTACATTTTATGATTCAGCATTTCATTTTTACGCTTATTTTGGGGAGTTCCTTTTTGAGGCCGCCCGCCCACCCCTTGTTTTTAGCCAGGGACGGCAAAGGTGATCTATCTGGTGCTCGCACCTAGCAGCCGGGCGAGGTAATCCAGCAGATGTGCTTGGGAGAGGGGATGACTCCAGCCTGCATGGGTGCTCTTCACGTTTATAAACATGTCTTTTTGGGGGAAAATAAAAGCAACTATGCACTTGGTTTGCATTGATAGCAGGTTTTATTTCATTGTTTAAAGTTGATTTGACTTAAGTGTTGCTGTTTCCTTTTATTCAATTTACCACAATTATGCCTAATGCATCTCCCAAAAAAGGGAAAAATACTGAACTTGGAATAAGCATATCTATTTTTTTCTCAGGAAGTGCTTTCCTCAAGACAATGACTTAGGAGCTACCATCCATCCTGCAATAGTACTTCCAATCATAATTACCTACAATTGCTTTGTGGTTGTACAGTCTGTTACTTCTCAGTGTATGTTTATAAAGATTATAATCCTGGTGGTTTCAGTGGCTTCTGCATTAAATACATCCTCTATTATCACTTTGTTGTTGCAAGGAGACACACATGCCTGCAATTCCAGACTAGCTAAGAAACAGGTACAATTCCTCAGAAGTTTGAAACATTGCATTTCCAGCTGTTTGGCAAGTTTTGTTTCAAGGAGTGAAAAATCACTTCAAAGATTTCTATCTGTTCATTCAGCTATTGCAGGATCTGTAATTTGGTTTGTGTGTAACATGTATTTCATGTCAGCTAGTGAATGGACAGGTCTGCAGGCAATTGTGTACTTCAGAGATGTCAAGTTTTGAAAGACCCAGCTGTGTATCACATTGGCAATGGATAAATGGATGATACATGCTCACCAAACCCAAGCAGATGTAATATCTCTACCAGTAAAAAAACCCCATTAATTTTCTTTAGAATTTATTGAAATGTTCAATGTGGAAGAGATAGGGATACTTCACACTCCTGTGCTGTCAGTAGGTGGTGAAATGTTGACCAGGGATGTGACATGAACCACTGCTGGTTTCACCACTACTCTTGTGCTGTCTCTGGAAGGGCTGGGACTTTTAAATCTAAAAGGGAAAAAAAAATGTTCAGTTCTTTCTACTGACCTTTCTTTTCTCTCCAACAGTGGACTTGCTAGAGTATCACCGTACCTTTTTTCTTCTTGTGGTTTAACCCCAGCTGGCAACTAAACACAACACAGTCACTTGCTCTCCTTTGGTGGGAGAGCAGAGAGAATCAGAAGAACAAAGGTGAAAAAACTCATGGGCTGAGATAAAGACATTTAATAGGTAAAGCAAAAACCAAAGCAAGGAATTCATTTACAAGGCATCAGTTCCCATGGGCAGGGAGGTGTTCTGCCATCTCCAGGAGAGCAGGGCTCCATCACACATAGCATGATAGCATTTGGGAAGACAAATGCTATCACTCCGAACATGCCCCTTTTCCTCCTTCCTCCAGCTCTGTATGCTGAGCATGATACCATACACTATGAAATATCCATGTGGTCAGTTGGGGTCAGCTATCCCAGCTATCCAGTCCTCTCCCAGCTCCTTGTGCACCCCCAAACTCCCAACTGGAATGAGAAGCAGAAAAGACCTTGGCTCTTAGATAAGCACTGCTTGGCAATATCTAATGCATCCCCAGCACAATTCCCAACAGCTAGCCTCACACTAGCTGCTATGAAGAAACCATCCTCATAAATCTTCAGATGATTATGGTCTCAAACAGTGCCCATCCTGAAAGAAACCCCTAGGCAAGTGACAGAAAGAACCAGTGTGCATTTGGGAAGAGAGTGAATAGGTTGGAGGACTAATTTCAGTACTGTTACTAGGTTAGAAGCATCTCTAAGGTAGACTTCCCCTTGCATTTGCTATATGAGCAAAACCCACTGACATTGAACCACATAATTGTTGGGTTTTGATATGATCCATAAGTTATATGTAGAAAAATGTGATAATTTATATTAGTGTGTGCAACACATTTTGTGGGAGATTTCTGTGGATTATAGTACAAGAGCTGCCCACCCTAGTGACAGACATTTGGAAGATGTGTTTTGCTGCAGATGAAGTTCAGTTTTGCTACTTGCCTGTGTTTCCTGGAGCCTTCTAAAATTCTACCAGTGCGTTCTTAAAGATGGATAGTGTCTGCTCCTTCTAAATACAGCAGTTTTATACTGACCTTAAAGCCATTGATTTAAGGAATTTTATCCTTAAGGAATTTGCTCCTAATCTGCAGTAGAAAGGAAAGCAGAGAATAAGGCCTGAGGCTCCTCAGATCTCAGTCATTTGCACATCTCTGGAGAGTCAACGTTAAAACCAATATTTCAGGCATTAAATGTCAACACTGAAATTGCTAACACTCAGTAAAACAAACATTTTAGTACATAACTTGTGGAAGTGGTTACTTCTGAGATTATAGCAAGAACCAGTAATTTTAGTATTGTGAGTGAGATTCTCCCTTTGAAAGCCATGTAATATTTTTCTTTGAAAGTTGGGATGTCAACAGTATTATACTAATTTCCCTTCCAACCTACACCTTTCAGTTCATGCTATGAAAAGCCATTCATTTACTGTAATAAGCAAGGCAGTGGGTGGATTAAACTCTGTGTCTTCCATAAATTTAATCCAATTAAAGAGAAAACTGTCATTCATTTAGCTTTGGACAGGATATTTTTCCAAGATCCAGATTCATTTCTACTTCAAATTTTGCTAAAAATTGTGACTGTCCTGTGTAATAATGAGGTAAATGTAAAATATCCTGAATTGAGAACATGAATGAAACTGAAGATTGAATGGATCCTCACTAGATGTAAAGAGCTGTAGTCAGGTCCAAACCATTACAGTGAGAATAAATGACATCATAGGTTTTTATTTTTGCTAAGACTAACTGTGAATTGTACTGTGATACTGTTCTTACATACCTTATTTTCCATATTATATGTATATAAATAGCCTACATCTGTTATCCCTTTAATTCTGATTAACACATAAAAGAAATCTTTGAACCATCATTTGTGCTAATGGATTTGTTCAAACTCAATTTTTTTACATTGTAATTGGCAAGAATATGGTTTTTATAAGCAGTGAATAAGTGTCAAGATTTCTTGGTGATAATAAATTATTTGTTAGTCAATAAATAATAAACACAACTGCAAACACAACTCTGCCTTAATGACTGATTTCTGCCTCTAAAAGTACAAAATCTAAGGTCTTTAATCTGTACATGAAAAAATGCTTAAGCAATCAAAGACTAAAATAGTGTCTAAGTAGTAAATATCAAGCCTGTTCCATGTATTCAGGGCATACAAGCTAGTAACCAAAATTCAGTTATAAATTATCTGAATAATCCCACTGTCTGTCTTCAAACAACGGCAACCTTTCCTCACCATGAGAAGTCTAGAAGAGGTGTCCTTACTGCTTTTTCTTATCCTATGCTATTTACATGCTATATACTGGCTTATACATGCTATACTGATGGGTTAGCTCCTTGCCCTTTAAGCCAGTATCTATTACCAAACAACAAAATGGTTAATAGGTATTTAATATTAAAGCCATTGATTTAAGGAATTTTATCCTTAAGGAATTTGCTCCTAATCTGCAGTAGATTCTTCTTCTTCTTCTTCTTCTTCTTCTTTTCTTCCTCTTCTTCTTCTTCTTCTTCTTCTTCTTCTTCTCCTTCTCCTTCTCCTTCTCCTTCTCCTTCTCCTCCTCCTCCTCCTCCTCCTCCTCCTTCTCCTTCTCCTTCTCCTTCTCCTTCTCCTTCTCCTTCTCCTTCTCCTTCTCCTTCTCCTTCTCCTTCT